>PVIY010006770.1:39281-85676 GCA_004026745.1 Myrmecophaga tridactyla
CGATATGTGATTTCCAAGTATTTTTTCCCATTGAATCGGCTGCCTCTTCACCCTTTTGACAAAGTCTTTTGAGGCACAAAAGCATTTGATTTTGAGGCGTTTCCATTTATTCTATTTTTATTTTCGTTGCTTGTGCTTTGGGTGTAAAAGTTGCCTCCTAGTACTAGGTCTTGAGGATGTTTCTCTATATTTTCTTCTATGAGTTTTATGGTACTGGCTTTTATATTTAGGTCTTTGATCCACTTTGAGTTAATTTTTGTATGGCCTTGAATTTTTTTTTTTTTTTTTTTTTACATGGGCAGGCTTTGGGAATCCAACCCGGGGCTCTGCCATGGCAGACGAGAACTCTGCCTGCTGAGCCACCATTGCACCACAAGGCCTTGACTTTTTAAATGTCTCAGGATTAAAGTATTTTATACCTTCAAGTGACCAAAAACATCTCTATCTGCCTGATATATTGTCTAGCAGCAGGGACGCAAGCATTCTCTTTCTATCTCTGAAATAAAAAAAAAAAATGTGTGTGTATATCTGTGCAGACAGGGAGAGAGAAAGAGAGAGAATGAGTGTGTGTTGGGTATAGGTGTGTGTGTGTACAGGTGTGTGTATTAGGAGTGTGTATGTATTAGGTGTCTGTGTATTAGGTGTGTTTATGCATGAGGGGTGTGTGTGTGAGAGGAAGAGAGAGCCAAGGCTCTGTGCAGAGGTTCTGCTCTGGTAGCCAGAAGAGACTCTCAGGCCTGGGGGAGAAGGTGGAGGATTGGGAACGGTCACTGGGGCAAAGGGCAGGGACTGCAGAACGTCGGTCATTGAAATGAGCACACGGGATTGGCGCCAGGCTGGCTGCGTGAGAGAAATGGTGCTGCTGAAGGTTGGGGTCTCTACGTGCCTCTCACCTCAGGCCCGACGTTTTCTCAAATCGGGGACTCCCCTCAGGTGGGCATTTAGGTGGCTGCACCGGTGAGGAGCTGGCATGCAGGGCCGGGGGCAGGGAAGGCGGGTGAAGCCTACAGCCCCATTTCCCAGAGAAGGAAGGCCCACACTGACCTCTCCTCACTGAGCCAGGGCTCTGCTTTCAGCTCAAAGAAACATATTTTTGGTTTCAGTTGGTGAGTTTTCTCCACATGTACTTAAATAATACAAATCCTGCCGCCAAATTTTCCTAAATGTCTGTCTTCTGTGTAATTTTTATGTCACGTTATCAAGACTGCTGCTTGAGAGACTTCAGTGGGTAAATTATTCTCTACCCCACTTCTGCAAAAAATTACAGTCTTTGATGTGAAAATTATATGCACTTAGAGATATGCTAATACGAAAATGATTTGAGAAGTGTAGTACAAGGGGTAGCAGCTGACTCAGAGGCCGTGGCAGTCATTTGCACCTGCACCAGGCAATCTCTGAAGGGGAGTGCGGTCTTGCCAACTCTTCTCGCTCCAAAGCAGTTTTTAGTTTCAAAAGCCATTGATTTCTTGAAATCTGATGGGGACGATTCTAATGCAAAATTCTTTAATATTAAGCAGCTGGGAGGTACTAGTGGGGATTAGCATGGTATTAGGGAACTTTTCATTCATTCATGCACGCATGCATTCAGCAACTATTTATGGCACACCAAGTGCTAGAAATTCCGCGGAGAATGAAACAGATGCTGCGTCCGCCCTCTTGGAGTTTTCAGAGCTTGAGACAGTGAAGGTCTGTTGGGGAAGAACACTTGGAGTCTACCCTAGATGAGTCCTAGGTACGCAAGGTGTGGTCCACGTGGCCTCCCGTGAGAGGTGGTCAGACATGCAGAGTCCCAGCCATCCTCTGCCCCAGCCCTAGTGAATCAGAATTTGCATTTTAACAAATCCTCATGTGATTCACATGTGCATTCAAGTTTGACAAGCGCTGGCTGGCATCCTTATCTATTCATTAGAATCATCTGGGGAGCTTATAAAAAAAAAAAAAAAAAAGCCAAACCAAAAAAACCCCACAAACCTGAGGCTCAGGGTGCAGTCCAAGCCAATCAAAGCAGAATCTCTGGGGTGGACTCAGGCTTCTGTTGACAGCCACTGCTCTAGATGTTCTCAATCAGAAT
The DNA here is from genome assembly GCA_004026745.1 of Myrmecophaga tridactyla. NCBI lineage: Eukaryota > Metazoa > Chordata > Mammalia > Pilosa > Myrmecophagidae > Myrmecophaga > Myrmecophaga tridactyla. Next base: position 41,353 of record PVIY010006770.1, read on the forward strand.
TTCTCGGCATGGGATCCGGGAATCTATTTGTAACAAGCCACTCAAACAAAAACTAGTGGGTAAGTGTTGAGAATACTTGTAGGGGAGAGGTTTGAAAAATCTTAGGCGTGAGGGGAAGGAGGCGGGGAACCTGCAGTGGGAAGGAAATTCAGTGTGTCTATGGTGGGGCAGTGGGGGGTGATGCCTAGATCTCAGTGCTTGCTTTCGTTTCGAACTTTGAATTTTGACATAATTTCAGACTTAAAGAGCAGTTGAAAGAACAGTACAGAGAACTGCCTTATGTCCTTCACCCAGATTTCCCAAATGTTAACATTTTATCACTCTTGCACTCTCTCTTTAAATATAATACGTGAACATGTGCAATATATTATGAATACATAAAATCATTGTATATCATGCAATATATAATATGATAATATTGCACATATTTTTACCGTCTCACAAACCATTGACAGTACAGACTAGCTATTTTATAGGCTCTTCCTCAGTTTGGGTCGGTCTGATGTTTCCTTATGAAAGCACCCGGGTTGTGCACTTCTTGGGGGATGCCACCCAAGTTATATGGTGGCCTTCTCGGTGCATTAGGCCAAGATGCCCTCGATGGTGATGTGTCTGATTACTGGTGATATGGACCTCGAGCATTTGATTAGGTGCTGTCTGCCAGGTTTCTCCACTGAGAAGTTCTACTTTTCCCTTTGTAGTTGATAACTATACTTTGGTTGGTAAGTTGGTAGTTGGTAAGGAGATACTTTGTGTCAATCTCCTGTCACTCCTTAAATTTTACCTACTGGTTTTAGCATCTGCTGATGTTTGTTGGCTGAATCAATTATTATGATGAAGTGGCCAAAGGGTGATCTTCTAATTTCATTATTCTTTTGATAATTATTAGTTGGCTTTTTACTATAAGAAAGAGCTTTCTCTTATCCCTATTTTTATTCATTCATTCATTCATTCAGATCAGTGTGGTCGCATGGATTCTTAGTTTATTTGATGGGTTATACTTGTTTGTCGTTTATTTTAATGTTCACATTATCCCAAATTTGGCCAGTAGGAGAGCCCATCAGTGTGGCTTCTGTGTTCTTTTGACAGGACCCCATTGGTTCTTATTTTCTGGCACAAAAAAAAATGTCCCAGGCTCAGATCTTTCTTTGGGCTGGAACCTTATAAGATGGTTTTCACAGTTGACCGCTGGCCCGACTGAGTCAGGAGAATTTTAGTGAACAGCATTGATTAGATAATCCCAGGTAGATATTTAAGAACATATGAAAGTGCCACATGACTTTCAACAATGAGTGTTTTCCTCGGACAGTATGCAAAAGTGGAATTCAGTGATTAGTGAGGGGTTGGGGGAATTAAATTCAGTTTAAGATAATACTATTGTTTTGTCTATACCTGACCCCACAACCATTTTTAAGCAAGTTTAATTCATGGACTCCTTCCATAAATTCCCAAAGGATTTCAACTTCGCTCTCATGGAAACAACACTCTTAGCTAAAACTTAGCTAATACAACAATGAGCAAGACAGGCATAAACAGATTCAGGGAAAAACCCAACTGACACTTGGTAAGTGAACCTATTATTCCAGTGGGGAGCAGATCTGGAGGGGAACTAAAGATTAGCTTTCTGGCCTTTGGCATTAAGCATCCTCAGGGAATGGATCAGTATATCTTACAGAGGCTTAGAAGAGTGTGATTCCTCTGGAGGAGCCCCCTGCATGGAAATCCATCACAGAAGTGTCTACCCTAATTTCAGTGCACTGTAGTTGAAGGCCTTCGTAGAGACTATTGGGCGCTCAGAGGAAGGAGAAACTCTTTGGGAAGAAAGGAAGTGTCCAAGAGAATAAATGACACTTGAGGTGAGACTTAAAGGAGGATGGAGCTTGGTCAAGCAGGGGACCAAGGACATCCCGTGCCCAGGTCTATGACAGCCCAGGGCAGCACCTGTACTTTCTCATTACGAAGGCATGGATGGCTTGCAGAGCATTAGCCAAAGAAGGGCTGGAGGAAGCAGCAGGAGCCCCAGGTGAGTCTGACACAAGTGGCACAAAAACCACACTTGGCAATATTGCCTCAGATGAAGGGAAGAACAAGTCTTTCTTCATCTTTGAGCCAATTGAACAGTGGTTCCCCAAGCGTGGTCCTCAGAGCAGCAATATCATCTGGGAACTTGCTAGAAATATAGAGTCCTTGGTCCCACCCTGTAGCTGCAGAGTCAGAAAATTCTGGAAGTGTGGCCCAGCAACTGTTTCAACAAGCTCTCCAGGTGTTTCTGATGCTTGCTAAAGTTTAAGAACTATTATACTACAATGTTTTTATACTACAATGTTTTTTTCACCTTGCTGGGTAATGGACACCTATAAATCCAAGGCCTCTTATAGACACTCTCCATAGGGCGGTGTGGAGCAAAAACATACCCCAAATTTATATACAATGACAGGGAACACACAAACTCTGAAAGGCCATCCTTGGGTCCAAGTTATGAGCTCCCAGTGTTGGGTCTAGAAAGAAAGTCAGCTCTTATTTTGCAACAACAGAAAGACTCAACCTTTAGGGAAGTCAGTAGATACTGTGTGGCTTCCAGAGGCAGGGATTTATGCTTCTCAGGAGACACCAAGGATGATGAAAAAGTCTAGAGAAAGATCAGGAAAATATTGTCATTTCTATTTTTGAAATGAGGCCTCAGCACTAAAACAGTTTCTCGCTCTCTCTCTCTTTTTTTTTAATAAAGTTAATAAAACTGACTCTAAAAATGAGTGAAGTCTTCATACCCTATGAGAGAAGTCTCTCAAATAGTCACTATATATTCTCTTGATCTCAGAATTTTCTGTAGACCAGTGGTTCTCATCTAAAGACAATTTTGCCCCCCAGGGGATGTTTGGCAACATCTGGGGACATTTTTGTGTCTTCACAAAATGTGTCCTTACAAAACAACTTCACAACTGGGTTGGGAAGCTGTTACTGGCATCTAATGTATTGCACAGGTCAGGCCCCCACAACAAAGAATTATGCAGCCCAAAACGTCAATAGTACTGATGTGGAGAACCATATCCCTGAGGAAAGCACACCATGGTTCCTGAACTGTGCGTTGTGGAACATGAATCTCCAAAGGGCACACTTAATAAGGATTCAGGTGTGTGGCTCAATCCTGGGAATTTACAACCTTCCCCAGACACATTAGAAGCCCTCAGAAGACCTGCAGTGGAAACATGCAAAAATAACTATTATTTTTGTTTAACTAAGCATATTCCAAATGAACTTGCCTCTAGAATCCTTTCTTTGAGGAATATTTTGTGAAATATTGGACTAGTCTATGATCTAGAAAGATGTATATCTGATTTGATTTTAATAAATCTGTATTATTGACTTTAATAAATTTGGGTGGAAGCCTCAAGAGTGTAGAAGTGAAAGACTGGGGGAGGGAAGCTCCTGAGTTCCTTATGGAAAATTCCCAGTAGATTTGATCATCACTAATTTAATCTGTTTATATTTATTTCACATAAACAACCCTGAGGCTGGGTGTGAGATAGATGCCATAGTTTTAATAGGGATGGTATTCTCTTCTCCCATTGGCTATGGGTTTTAATTACTAATAAATTGTGGTATGTGATATAATTGGGATCATGATTTCAAAAGTTGAGGAAACTATATTATAAGACTAAATCTACAGAGGACTGTATTTCTCTAGATGTGTGATGTGTTTTCAAATTTGCATTTCAACACTTCAATATGTCTAATCGGGTTACAAATAGAAGCAAAGAAACATGACTCATTTTATCCTCTGAATGCCAGCCGATCTCTGTTCCAGATTTTATTTGACACACACTGTAACTTGGTCAACTTCATTTTTCAGCTTTCCATGTTATGGCAGAGGCTATTTGTTGTCACTCAGTATCAGTTCTCCCCTATTTTTCCAGTAATAGGCCACAATTTCATTTGGGGTGACAATGCACCCAACAGAAAGACAACATTCTGGTTTTACTTGCAGCTAGAGGTGGGTATGTGACTATGAAAAAGCTCATAGTGTAACACTTTTGAGAAGACTGTGTAAAAAAAAAGTTGATACAACTGGAAGGTGCACACCTGTGTTTTTTCCTCTTTTATCCACTGCTGTCTTGGAATGCACATGAGATAGCCGGGACTCCAGCAGCTACCTAGGATCATATGGTGACCCTAAGGAGTGAAGTCACTCACTCTGAGTTTAGCAAAGCAGAAATATAGGCAGTTAGCCTCTGACGACACTATGCACCACCATACTACTACCAAATTATGTGCCCCTATAGCAGATTTTTCTTATATGTGTGCGAGAAAAAAAATTTCTGGTAGATTGGATTATGTACCCCAAGAAAAACACGGTCTTAATCTTAATCCACAGTCCTGTGGGTGTGAACCCATTGTAAGCAGGACCTTTTGAAGATGTTATTTTTAGCTCAAATGTGGCCAACTGACTCAGGGTGGGCCTCAATCCATTTTACTGGAATTTTCTATAAGAAAAAAAAATTTAGACACAGCCATTCGGAGAAGGCCACACACGAAGAAACGAGAAGTCAGCAGAAACTAGAAGAGCACATAGAAGGAGAGAGAGATTGTGGTAGTTAGATTCAGTTGTCAACTTGGCCAGGTGAAGGCACCTGGTTCTGTTGCTGTGGACATGAGCCAATGGTACGTGAACCTCATCTGTTGCTAATTACATCTGCAGTCGGCTAGGAGGCGTGCCTGCTGCAATGAATGACATTTGACTTAATTGGCTGGTGCTTAAATGAGAAAGCACAAGTAGCACAGCCCAAGCAGCTCAGCATACCTCATCTCAGCACTCACAGCTCAGCCCAGGCCTTTGGAGAGGCAGAAAGGAATCACCCCAGGGAAAGTTGTTGGAACCCGGGGGCCTGGAAAGAAGGCCAGCAGAGATCACCCTGAGCCTTCCCACGTCAGAAAGAACTTCAGATGAAAGTTAGCTGCCTTTCCTCTGAAGAACTAACAAAATAAATCCCCTTTTATTAAAAGCCAATCTGTCTCTGGTGTGTTGCATTCCGGCAGCTAGCAAACTAGAACAGAGATCGTCATGTGATGGGAGGCAGAGACGTAAGCCAGGGAATCCCATTGCAAGAAATCACCCGAACACTGACTTTGAGGAGAAAGCACAGCCTTGTCAATTCCTTGATTTTGTGCTTCTAGACCTCTGTAAATGTGAGATGATAAACTCTTATTTAAGCCAACCCATCGTGTAGTCTTTGCCATAACAGCCAGGCACACCAAGATGCTTATTTAAACCCCAGCTATTTGGGTGTATTTTCAGTTTCTAATAAATATGGCTAATGATTTTCCATCTTTGCATTTAGTATGTGTGTGTGTACATGTGCACACAGAAATACCTTTTGAGTTAGAAAATACATAGGGAGCTTATGTTCTGCTTTAGAAAAACATGTGCTTTCCCCCTGAAGATAATTTACTTTCAATGAATCCCTTCCCACAGGAGGTATTTTACCTCCAGCAAAGGAATGAGTTCTCTTGAAAGGGTACAGGTTTTATTCTGCTTACTTCATATGAATTTAAAAAGAAAAGAGTACTATGATAATTTAGTGCCTGCCAACTGATATGTACCAGATGCCCACATCAGGAATAAAGGACCTTGGTACATTTTCTTTGCCGAGGGTTGAACTGGGCTCTGGAACTTTCTGGCCAGCTTGCACTATCTGGCGACCACCTGATCGGGACAAAGGGAGTCTGCTACAAGCCAGCCTGGCTTCACAGGGGCGGACAGAGGAGAAAGCCTTGTAGGCGTCTGCATTCACAGAGAGATCTAGGAGATTTATTTCAAGGGGCTTCTGAGGCACCAGAATTGAGGGTTACAACCAGGGAAGACAACTTGTTTGCTGTGAGCCCTCAGTCCTGTGCTCTTTCCGGATGCTGTTATTTCAGGGTTGCGACAAGCACTAGCCAGATTTTAATAGTTTCCCTCCCTCCCACCTCCCTTCCTTCCTCCCTTCCTTCTATTTCCTCATAAGTAGTAACAACACCAACATTTACTGGACATTTATTATATGATGGTACCTACTTTATATCCTCTGCTCATTTTATCTGTCGGTACCCTTATTAATCCCCCCAGTTTGTAGACAGGCAAACCAAGACCAGGAAATGTAAATCAGCTCAAGGTCCCACATCATAACTTTTAAACCAAACAGCTCTCAGTAATTATTCTATGGTGACTAGTATTTATCGAGCTCCGACTATGAAGCAGGTCTGGAGGATATGAGTATGAGCAGCTTCAATACAGCTCCTGCCCGGAGGGCGCTTACAGTTTGGTGTTCCATTGAGCGATGACACAAACCAGTCTATAGGATGTGGTGCATGCATGACGGATGAGCATGCGGTGCCGTGAGAATGTGTAGCAGGGGGTACCGGGTCTCAGGGTCGGGGGGACCCTCAGAAGTGGAGGCAGATGGGATAGCAGTTAGGTGTTGCTAGGTGTTCTGCTCAGCACGATAATGTGGTACCTCTTAATCTTCACATCACCCCATGAGGTACTGACTTTATCCTCATTCTAGCAAGGACAGGATCCAGGCTCAGAAAAGGAAAGCTATCATAGCTGGCGAGGGATGGAACTGGGATTTGATCTCGAGGATGGTCTGAAACCAGAGTCTATAAGTCATCCCTGGACCCTCTGGCCTTATCAGGACCAGCTGTAAAGGGAGGGGATGTCAGAGGGCTTGGCTCAGGGCCAGGGGACTGGGCCATCCAAGGGGACTGGGTCAGATGTGAAGAGAACTTAGTGCTTGCCTCTTCCAAAGCTTCAACAGAGGCCCAGAGAGGTGATGTCATTCTTTTTTTTTTTTTTAATCAACTTTGCAATTCATAAATTTGATCAGTATACTCCTAAGTTTAAAATCTTTTAAATGATTTCCCCATTGCCATCAGAATCAAATCCAAAATCTTTCGCTTGGCGTTAGCCCTCATTGATTTGGCATTTCTTATTCTTGATTTCAGGGCCCAAGCTGCTAACCACCGTGGCACATGCCTTCATATAAAAGCCATTACCTTGCAACGTTTAGTTTTGATTATAACTGTGTGCATGTGTGTGCATTCGTGTGTGTACGTGTGTGTGCATGTGTGTGTAGTAATTTTATTTTAGCCCCCAGGGAGATATTTCATACAAAATACCCCTAACAGTCCTCTAAGTGCAGTTCTGTCTTAAGAGACCAAGATATATTCTCTTAAACAGGCCTGAGGACAACCCCAGCCTATTTGGCTTTTCTGGGGTGTCACCACTCCATAGATCAGAGCTGCCTGTGTCCAGAAAGCTGTTTTCATGCATTTTTATGGCTGCTGGAGACTCCATTAAAGGCACGTTCAATCAGCAACCTGACAGTGACAGAGCCCAGCTGCTCCCCAGTGCTCCCGCTTGAAATTTATAGAGACTATAAAAGACTCGTGAGAAATCCTTTGGCCTCGGCATCTCCCTTAGGAGGCAAAATGCCACTGAAGACCTGTTAGTCATTTGTTTTTTTTGTTTGTTTGTTTTGTTTTTTTTTATTTCTTGGGGTTTGGATCTCTAAGCCTCTCTCCCCACCCAGGCCCTGGGCCTCATACTATAAAATCCAGGCACCGCATGATGAAGCCTCATTGAAATGGTCAGGAATGGTGTTTTCCCATTTATTTTGTCTCCCTCACTCCCTCCCAGGGGCTGGGAACATCAGCAAGGTCCTGACCTTGGCCAGAGCGTGGCATCAGGGCAAACCTAAAAATCTGCCATGTGGAAATAGCCTGGGGTGGGCCATTTGCAATTGTGCAGCCTCTGCTGCCCGCCCACCCTGGAGCTGCATGGGCGCACATGTACGTCTGCTTGTCCTGCAGCCTTGTCAGGAAAAAGCACCTTGAATTGGCTTTGGGGGCCTCATGTGTCACTTAGTGTCTGTCTTGCTGACTTCTGTCAGTCTCCCACCTCTAGGCATGGGCTTGAGACCCAAGCAGGAAGAAATTGGACTCCTTTCTAGGACTTTAGTGGGAAAAATTAAACAGCTCACTTTCCACTGGGATAGGGCTGTTGCTGGCCTTGTACTCAGAGCCCTTCCTTATTCTTCTCTACTCCTTTTGGGGTCCTAGGGGAACTGGCTTCTGCAGGCTGCATTTCCTGGGTACCCTTATCAGCTTCCAGCTGGATTGGGCCAATGGGAGGCATTAGAGAGATTGAGAGTGAAAGGAGGGTAAAGCCAGGGTATCTTCCCCTTGCCCTCTCTGCCTGGAGCAGTCTCCAACAGTGCTGCAGCCCCTTGTGACTCCAGCCCATCATGGCTCCAGCTTCAGGGGAGTGTCCCCATCTCCTTGCCTCTTGTTACCATCTTTCTGTCTTTGTCTCTCTGCCAGGAGGGAGGCAGTGGTTTTCTCCTGTGGCCAATCTCTGAATTATTCAACATTCCTGGGTTGTCTTCTCAGCAACTCCATCACCTGTGTAACCAATTCCCTGAATTAAATTTCCTCCAATGTAAATACTCAGACTAGTTTCTGTTTTCATGAGTAATACAAGAGGAAAGCAAGCTGAAAATGCAATAGGCCGCTATGTGGAAAGAGCTGGACAAAAAGGAAACTAATGGAAGAAAGCACCATTGAGAGAGAGAGAAAGGGAAGAAGAACTGCGTTCTGATGATGATTTCTGAGCTCCTGGATTCAGCTATCCCTGAAGTCCCTGAACTTTTCATATGTTAGTCAATAAATCCCATTCCTGACCTGCCTTTTTTTTTTCACATGACCACGTGTGTGTTCCATTCATGTCACTGCAACCCAGAGTCCTGTCATGAATGTAGTGAGATGCCTTATGAAGCATTGTTTTTATTTTAGTGTAGTTTTGCAAGAGAATTGCTTTTAGAAGTTTCTTCAACAGAGGCAGCAAGTAGCCTTAGAGCAGATTTGTTTTTTGGAAGTCATCAAAGATTCTTTGGTGTGACACAGATATTCATCTTGAGTTACTGGAGAGGATTTGAACAAAGGAATGATTCCAGCACTCTAAACTACGGTGATCTTTTTTACAATTCTAATTTGTAGAAATCTATGTGTGCATCAGTTAAAACAGACCAAATTGTATACTTTATGTGCAGTTTAATGTATGCTAACTATACTTAATAAAGTTTAAAATGTAAATTAAAAAAACAGTTTATAAAAAGCAAACGGACAGGAATACAATTAAGCAATAAAAAGGAACAAGTTACTGCATTTTGGACATCTTTCATTTGACTTTGCAGTTGAATCTCAGACCCATTATGCTGAGTGAGAGAAGTCAGATGCAAAAGTGTTCATGTTATGTCAATCCAGATATAAGAAATTCTAGAAAGCATAAATTTAATCGACAATGACAGAAAGCAGATCAGTGGTTGCCTGGGGATAGGAGTGGAGAGAATTATTTGGGATGGGGTGCAAGGGAGCTTTTGGGGTAATGAAAATCTTCCAAATCTTAATCGTGGTCATGGTAATATAGGGGTATAAATTAGTCAAAACACATCAAAGTGTACAATTTGAAATGGTGTATTTAGTAAACTAGACCTCAATAAATTTGATATTTTAAAAAACCAATGTGCACATATGATATGAAAGTATTTTTCCTTATGAAAAGCTATTATTAAATTCACAGTATGTATCCCTATAATTGGTGGATTAGAATGGAGAAAAGAAGGCAAAACAAATGAAACCACTCCAGCCCAGAGAGGGAAGTGGTTATTCAGTGAGGAGGAGGCCTGGCTGGGCCAGAGGAGGGGGTGGAGTACAGCTCTGAGAGTCTCTTTTTGGGTGTTTTTAGTTGTTCCCTCCACTCCAATTTGAAAGCCTGTTGGAAATTGGCAAGAACCTCTGACAAAGGTTTTAGGATCCATGGGCTTAAGTGGACCCAGTGCAGTAGCCACGGTGGGGAGTAAATCCATTCTCCCAGCAGGTGGAGGGTGAGAGGTCCTGAGAGTTTGGGTGAGGACAGCTGGCCAAGGCAGCCCACACGTCATGTGATTTTGTGGGCCAGATATCCTCACTGCAGAGAGTCTTGGAAATTACTTGGGAGCCAAGCAGCTAGTAGAGAAATGGGTTCTGAACAGTTCACTGACTAGGGCTTGGGGTCATTATATGAGCATGAAAAGAACAGGGACTGACTTTGGCCCCCATTCTGATGAAGCGAGGCATATTGGTTACACTAAAATTTTGGCCTGAGTCACTGAGCATGACGTGACCCAAGGCAGGAAAATTTAACCAGTCCCTTAGGCATGCATGGGCACGGCCAAGGAGGTGCTGCAGTTATGGGTGTTGACAGGGACAAGGAAGAGATTAGCATGTGAGGTCATAGTGTCAAGGATGGCAAAATGATCCCCAGGTTATGGCCAGAGGGGAGGTGCCATCAGAGGGCTTTGCACCTGCCCCTTTGCACTCTTGCCCTCCTACCTTTCCTCCTCTTCCTCCATTTTTCTGGTACACAATGTATTAGTTGCCTATTCCTGTGTACCAAGTTATCCCCAAAATTTAACATCTTAAAAACAACCCTCGGTTATTATCTCAAGGAACTGTGGCTCCTTTGAGTCAGTCCAGTGTGGCTTGGCTGGGTCCCTGGCTCAGGATCTCTGACAGGCTGCCATCAAGGCACAGACCAGTACCACAGTCACCTCAAAGTTCACCTGTGGCAGGATCCCGACCTCGGTTCCTCATGGGCCACTGGCCAGAAACTACCCTCCATTCCTTGCCAGTGACCCTCTGTATCAGAGCAAGCATGCAAGAAGAGCCAGAGCAAACATGCTATCTGAAGGAAGTCACAGCTTTTTGTAACCTCGTCTCAGAAGTGACATTCCATCACTCTTGTGTGTTCTCCTTGTTAGAAGCAAGTCAGTAGGTCCAAGGCTTGACTACCAGGAGGCAAGGATCACTGGGGGTCATTGTAGAAGGCTGCCTACCAGAACAAACAAGCGTTTCTCAAAACCCTCCTTTGTGCCAGGGTCTGCTCCAAATCCTTGGCATTCATCAAATATAATGTTTTAGTTTGCTAAAATTGCCAGAATGCAATTTACCAGAAATGGAATGCCTTTTTTTTTTTTTTGTATGGACAGTCACCGGGAATGAAACCCGGGTCTCCAGCACAGCAAGGAAGAACTCTGCCTGCTGAGCCACCGTGGCCTACCCTGGAATGGCTTTTAAAAATGGAATTTATTAAGTTGAAAGTTTACAGTTCTAAGGCCATGAAAATGTCCAAATTAAGGCAACAAGAGGTTACCTTCACTCAAGAAGTGCTGATGCCATATGGAATACCTCTCTCAGCTGGGAAGGCACATGGCAATGTCTGCTAGCTTTCTCTCCTCATTTCATAAGGCTTTCCCAGGGGCATCTTCTTTTTGCATCTCCAAAGGTCTCTGGCTGTGTGGGCTCTGCCAGATCTTTCCAAAGTGGTTCCCTCTTAAAGGGTTCCAGTAAGCAACCCCACCTTGAATGAGTAGAGTCACATCTCCATGGAAACCACCTGATCAAAAGGTCCCACCCACAATGGGGGGGTCACATCTCCATGGAAACAACTTAATAAAAATCATCCCACCCAACAATATTGAATGAGGATTAAAGAACATAGCTTTTCTGGAGTCCACAACAGTTTCAAACTGGCACAGATGAACAGGAGGGAGTTCCTGGCCTCAGAGGTGTTCCATTGCAGATATGGAATTGATCAAGTGAGCAGACGTTAAGTCACCAGATGAGTTTATAGATCGAAGTGTGCAGTGGAGAACAGCAGAGAGAACGGTGGTTTTGGAGCCAGATTATACTTCCTGTCACTGAGGGGCATTAGCCAAGTGATCTTTTCATAAAGAAGCCATGGACACTGCTGGTACTACTGTGGTTTATTGCCTAGATTCAAAGTGGAAGGTGATGCTAAGTTTAGGTAAAGGTTAATGAAAAGGAGGATATAATTTTTGTTCCTATCTAAGTCCACAGACCTTCTGAATTCTGATCATGGACCATGGACACCAGAGTAAGAACTAGGAAGAGGAGGCAGAGCAAGATGGCAGTGTAGGGGTGTGTGGAATTTAGTTAGTCCTCTAGAACAGCTAATAAAAAGCCAGGAACTGTCTAGAACAACTGTTTGGGGGACATCCATGACAGGACACACATCATATGCCAGTCTGGAATAGATGGAAGGGCTGAGATCATAGCACAGAACTGTCAGAAAAGCCCCCAAATGTGAGAGGCTGCTGCCCCTCCCCTGGCACAGCAGGCTAAATTTGGAGACACTTCCCCATGGGATAAAAAAAGACCTCTCAACTGGATATCCACATGCAGAAGAATGGAAGAGGATCTATATCTCACACCCTACACAAAAATTAACTCAAAAATGGATCAAAGACCTAAACATTAGATCTAAGACCTATAAAACTATTAGAAGAAAATGTAGGGAAATATTTTATAAATCTTATAATAGGAGGCTGTTTCCTAGACCTTACACCCGAAGCACAAGCATTGAAGAAAGAAAGAAAGAAATGGGAACTCCTCAAAATTAAACACTTTTGTGCATCAAAGAACTTCGTCAAGAAAGTAAAAAGGCAGCCTGCACAATGGGAGACAATATTTGGAAACGATATATCAGCTAAAGGTCTAGTATCCAGAATATATAAAGAGATTGTTCAACTTAACAACAAAAAGACAGACAACCCAATTACAAAATGGGCAAAAGACTTGAACAGACACTTCTCAGAAGAGGAAATACAAATGGCCGAAAGGCACATGAAAAGATGCTCAACTTCCCTGGCTATTAGGGAAATGCAAATCAAAACCACAATGAGATATCATCTCACACCCACCAGAATGGCCATTATCAATAAAACAGAAAACAACAAGTGCTAGAGAGGATGTGGAGAAAGAGGCAAACTTATCCACTCTTAGTGGGAATGTCAAATGGTACAACCACTGTGGAAGGCAGTTTGACAGTTCCTCAGGAAGCTAAGTATAAAATTTCCATATGACCTGGCAATACCATTGCTAGGTATCTACTCAGAGGACATGAGGGCAAAGACACAAATGGACATTTGCACACCAATGTTTATAGCAGCATTATTTACAATTGCCAAGCAATGGAAACAGCCCAAATGTCCATCAACAGATGAGTGGCTAAACAAGTTGTGGTATATACATATGATGGAATATTATGCAGCTGTAAGACAGAATAAAGTTATGAAGAATGTAACAACATAGCTGGACCTTAAGGACATTATGCTGAGTGAGAGTAGCTAGAAAGAAAAGGACAAATACTGTATTGGTCTCACTAATATGAAATAACATTAATGAATGAAATTGAATAATTTCAGTTAAGGACAGAGACCATCAGGAGTAGAAATAGGGAAGATATTGGGTAATTGGAACTGAAGGGATACAGATTGTGCAACAGGACTGATTGTAAAAATTCAGAAATGGATAGCACAATACTAACTAACTGTAATACAATGTTAGAACACTGAATGAAGAGGAATGTGAGAATGATAGAGGGAGGAGGACTCGGGGCACAAATGAAATCAGAAGGAAAGAGATACGATAAAGACTGAGATGATATAAGCTAAAAAAAGAAAAAGAAAAAGAAAAAGCCTCTCTATTAGGAGCAAAGGAAGGCAGCTCAACCAAGCTCTAATTATGGTTTTAATTACAAATCTGGACAGCTAAACACAAGCTCCAAGCACAGATAAACTTGGAGAAAACAGGAAAGTAACCCTGGCAGAGAGTAGATTGGACTGACAAAGTTAAAAAAAAAAAAGAAAAGAAAAAATGGAGGTGCCAAGCTCAGAATACTGGAAAAGGGCTGTACCCCAAGATAAAGAGCACATAGAGCTGGGTACCAACTCCAGCTCTTGACTGATGAACCTTGAGGGCTGGGGACTGGCTATGAAATGGGATTTTATTTTACTTTATTTTTTCTTTCTCACTATTTTTTTCTCTCCTCTTTTTAAAAAGTATTCTATGTAGGTCTCTGGCTGTGTGGGAGCTGTTAGCTCCTTCCAAAGTGGTTACCTCTTAAAGGTAGAGAAAATAGAGAAAGCCACAGGCATTTTCAATTATTAGCACTGGCCCAGGCAAGGGTGGACTTAAGATAGGTCTGAGAGACAAAGTAACAAGTCAAGTGAAGGAGATGATTTCCTAAAGAGCATATCTTCCCAAGAAAAGGGAGGGCAGGGCCCAGCTCAGTGGTGGACCTCCTTAAGAGTATTCAGACCCCAGGGCTGGGAATCAGAAATAGCCTAAGCTTGCCTTCCGCCTCAGCCTCTCTCAGCCATGCCCATGGCAGGCTGAGAATTAAAGGCTCCATATCACTTTACACCAATGGGGTGCTGCACTGACAAGCATCACCTGCTGGGCAGGACAAGAAAATTACAGAGTCCAGAGGCTCCACAGGAAAGTCAGAAACCTGCTGGGTCTCATCCTCAGGGTAACATAGTGATCATACCCTCCTCCTAAGACCTGGGTCTGCCATGTCTGGGAAAATCTGATCAGGGTTGATCATATCTGGGGAGACCCTCCTCCTCAAAAAAAGGTCCATATAAGCAGAGTGAGAACCAGAAAAACAGGAGCTGAAAAATTCTGGCCAGTTAATTAGAAGCTATGATGAACTGGATGCCAAAGAACAGGTAGAGAGCAAAGCCAACTAACAAGAAAATCCTAGGTAAAAGAGTGAAAATGGCCTCTAGAATAAACTGATTAAGGAAATGATGCTAGACACCAGTAAAAAAGTAAGTCAAAATAGGAAAAATGAAAATACGACCCAATCAATGGAACAAACTAACATTTAAAAGGAATACAGGAATAAAAACAACTAATTAACATTCAAAGAAACATGCTAAATCACTTAAAAAATCAAATGAATGAGTTGAGGGAAGATATGGCAAAAGAGATGAAGGATATAAAGAAGACATTGGTGGACATAAGGAACTCGAAAGCTTGAAAAAACAAATGGCAGAACGTATAGGAATGAAGGGCACAATAGAAGAGATGAAAATACAATGGAGACCTAAAATGGCAGATTTGAAAAGGCAGAAGAAAGGATTAGTGAACAAGAGAATAGGACACCTGAAATCTTACACACAAAAGAACAGATAGGGAAAAGAATAGAACAATATGAGCAGGGTCTCAGGAATGAATGGCAACATGAAGCATTCAAATATTTGTGTTATGGGTGTCCCAGAAGGAAATGAGAGGGGAAAAAGGGGCAGAAAGATAATGGAGAAAATTATCACTAAAAATATCCCAACTGTCAAGAAAGACATAAAATTACAGATCCAAGAAGCACAGTGTATCCCAAACAGAATAGATCCAAATAGACCTACTCTAAGACACTTACTAATCATATTGTCAAATGCCAAAGACAAAGAATTCTGAAAGCAGCAAGAGAAAAGCAATCCATCACATACAAGGGAAGTTCGATAAGATTATGTGCAGATTTCTCAGCAGAAACTCTGGAGGTGAGAAGGTAGTGGTATGATATATTTAAGATATTGATAGAGAAAAACTGCCAACCAAGAATTCTATATCCAGCAAAACTGTCCTTCAAAAACGGGGAGAGTTTAGAGTATTTTCAGACAAATAGACTGAGAAAGTTTGTGAACAGGAGACCAGCTGTACAAGAAATACTAAAGAGAATACTACAGGCAGATAGGAAAAGATAGGAGAGAGAGGTCTGGAGAAGAAAGAAGAAATGAAGACTATCAGTAAGGACAAAAAGAGAGAAAAAAAATAAGATACAATATATCAGATTAAAGTCATGATGCATGCAGCAATGTGGATGAAATTTAGGACATTATATTGAGTGAAATTAGCCAGAAACAAAAGGACAAATACTGTATCGTCTCCCTAATATGAACTAACATTAATGAGTGAGCTTTGAGAGTTAAAGTTGAGAACACAGGTTATCAGGAGATAGAAGGTAGAGATTGGGCATTGGATGCCAAAGGAATACAGAATGTTCTACAGGATTGATTGTAAAGATCCAGAAATGGATAGCACAATACTATCTGATGGTAGCACAATATTGTAAGTACACTGAACAAAGCTAAGTGTGAATGTGGTTGAAAGAGGAAGATTAGGGGCATATATGACACCAGAAGGAAAGATAGAAGATAAAGCCTGGGACTGTATAATTTAGTGAAACCCAGATTGGACAATGATGGTGATAAATATACAAATATAAGAATGTTTTTACATGAGGGAGACCAAATGAATGTCAGCATTGCAAGGTGTTGAAAATGGGATGGTATATGTAAAAAATACAGTCAATGCACACTAGGGTCTATAGTTAACAGAAACATTGTAATATGCTTCAATTAAATGTTACAAAGGCAATATACCAAAGCTAAATATCAATAAGAGGGGTTATAAGGGAAGGGTGTGGGATTCTTGGTATTGTTGTTGGTTCCCCTTTTTTTATTGTATTTATTTAAATTTTTTATTCATTTTTTCCCCTCTTCTTTTTCTTTACAGAAGATATGGAAATGTCCCCATACACATTGTCATGGTGAGTGCCTAACTATGTGATTATACCAGAAACCACTGGTTGTGTACTTAGGATGGATTGTATGATGTGTGAATAAAACTCTTTCAAAATAAACAGAAATATACAAGTGCTGGAGAAGATGTGGAGAGAGAGATATTTATTCACTGTTGGCAGAGAAGTAAAGTGGTACAGCCCCTCTGGAAGGCAGTGTGGTAGTTCCACAGGAAGCTAAGTATAGGGTTGCCATATGATCCTGCAACCCCCTTATTAGGTGTATACTTGGAAGAACTGAAAGCAGGGACACAAATGGACACTTGCACACTGGTGTTTATGGTGGCATTATTCATGATTACCAATGGACGGAGGTGGCCTAAGGGAACATTGACTGATGAACAGAAGAGTGAGCTGTGGTATATACATACAATGGAATATTGAGCAGCTGTTGGAATGAAGTTATGAGGCATGCAACTAGGTAAATGAACCTTGAGGACAGTACGTTGAGAGAAATAAGCCAGAAACAAAAAGACAAGTGTTATAAGACCTCAGTAATAAGGACTAACTATAATGCGCAAACTCTGGGGATTAAATTTGAGAGCATAGGTTATCAGGGGAAGTCTTATTGTAAAGTTTTCTAGATTGCAAGCTCTTACAGAAGTCACATCTATTCCTGAGTTGTTACTGTTTTTTCTAAATTCTGAGAAACTGAGCTCTTTGTCTATAACCAGGTCATTCCCTGAAACTTCAGGCATCGGTGTGACACCTGAGACTCAGATCTATAATCCTGCAGCTATGAATTCAGCATTATTCCATACAACAATTGTTGAAGAAGCTGAAAAAGAGATCAGACTTCAATTAGAGACATGAGTGAAATGGACTTGGTTAGGACTAAGGTAAATCAGACTAAAGGGTAAAGGATGATATTGACTGTATTTTAAAACTTCAACTTCTGTACCAAACCAAAGGAAGAGACTTTATTTGGTGCAAAATTTATATTTTCTGTAACACACTAATTTAACTTGTATGGTTAGTTAATTCGAACACCTTCATTACATGGAATCTTGAATAGGGCATGCGATTTTGTTGGTTTGTACAGGTTAAAGTGATGCCCCAATACATCCCAGAGTAATCTGGGTAGAAGATAAAAACTATTTGCAAAGTCCTCTTGAGGGACTGGGGAAAAATATGGAAATAATTAAACTTCCCCACCTGGGGAAGATCTGATATTCTCACAAGCACCAGGGACTACCAATTTAATAGGCTAGTCCCTTGATCTTGAGGCCTGACCTTATAGAATTTATTCCTGTACAGGAGAAGCTAAGACTACTTATAATTATGCCTAAGAATCACCCCCCCAGAGAAGCTCTTTTGTTGCTCAGATGTATCCTTTCTCTCTAAGCCAACTCTGGGGGTGAAATCATTGCCCTCCCCACTACATGGGACATGACTCCCAGAGGTGTAAATTTCCCTGGCAATGTGGGACATGATTCCTGGGGATGAGCCTGGCCCTGATATGTTGTCATTAAGAAAGCCTTCTTGACCAAAAGGGGGAAGAGAAATGAAACAAAGTAAAGTTTCAGTGATTGAGAGATTTCAAATAGAGTTGAGAGGTCATTTTGGAGGTTATTCTTATGCATTGCATAAATATCCCTTTTCAGTTTTTGGTGTATTGGAGTAGCAAAGGGAAATGCCTGAAACTATTGAACTGCAATCCTTGGTTCTTGAAGATTATCATATAATTATATAGCCTTTTATGGTGTGACTGTGTGACTGTGAAAATCTTGTGACTGACTCCGTTTATCCAGTGTATGGACAGATGAGTAAGAAAACAAAGACAAAAGTAAATAAATAAATAATAGGGTGGTAGGGGGCATGGGAAGTTTTGGGTGTTCTTTTTTTACTTTTACTTTTATTTTTATTCTTATTCTTATACTTATTGGAGTAATGAAAATGTTCAAAATCGATTATGATGATGAATTCACAAGTATATGATGACATTGTGAATCACTGACTTGACACTTTGGATGACTATATGGGATTTGAATAGAATTCAGTAAAATTGCATTAAAAAAAAAACCCCATGAAGTGCACTGTCCACAGCAGTAATAATTGGGCCTCACTCACCTCCAGAAGTAGTGAAAGAAGTGAGGTTCTGTGGCCCCTGAGTCCCCTTCAAACCAGTGGGTGGCTGTCTCCATGGCTAAGATTACTTTCCCCTAAAACCACAGAAGTAGATTTGGAAAAATAAGAGTTTCAGTCAATTAGCTTTTTTATGTCTACATGATATTTGGCAACAAGTGTGGTTCCTTTTTTCCCCTTGTGCATTTGACCACAAAAAATCATTTGTGGAGGCACGTTGAAGACACAGGCCTCAAGGGTGGCTGGCCATTGTTGGAAAGGGACAAGCTTTGACATTAGACCTATTGCTTGTTAGTTCTGATTCTGTGACATAACAGCTGGGGAACTTCAGGGATGTTATTAGCTGTTATTGAGCCTCAGTTTCCTCGTCTGGAGAAAGGGAACACAGATACTTACTTCCCCAACTTGTTGGGGGGTTGTGTGTATGGTTGGACAAAATGAATTTTCAATAAATGGGAGCTATTAATATTACAGTTAACAATAATAAATGGTAGAATTTCATCTTGGGTATATATATTTATTATTGTTAACTGTAATATTAATATACATATATATCATATATTGGAGCTTTGTTCGACATTTAGAGACGTTTCTAATGTTTTTTTCAGGTCTCTCTGGCATGAATAAAAGGATCTTTTTTTATACTATATATATATATTGCCTCTTCTGGAAATAATTAAATTCACCTTTCAGATTGCCAGTGACATAAGCACGGTCCAATAGCGAGAACACAAGATACTTTCATGATGTAGCATATTCCATTGTAAAAGATGTATTTTGGCTCTTCATCTGTTCAGCCTTGTTATTAAAATTATAATGTTGGTGATGCAAACCACATGATTAATCTCTTCCTGTGTAAAGGTTCAAATAACATAATCCGTGCATGAAGATGTTTGAAATGGTATCATTTTATCATCCGAATTAGCTTTGCACAAGTTCCTTGAAGAAACCCAAAGAAAAAAAGATCCTTTTATTCATGCCAGAGAGACCTGAAAAAAAAACATTAGAAACGTCTCTAAATGTCGAACAAAGCTCCATTGTGAATGGGAAGCTGTACCGGCAATAAATAAACGTTATCCAAATCTCATAAAAACCATAAAGGTAACTGGCAGAAATACTGAGCTGGTCATTCACTCATAAATAAATATATGGCTGTCTTAAACATCCTGGCATATACTGTTTGCTTGATTCATAGCCATTCATCGAAGAGAAGGATTCCTGCCGTGGAAGATTTAATACCCTACGCTGTATGTCATTGTCTTGTTAACAGTTCTGGAGGTGGGATGAGCCCTGGGTAACAGGCCTTGCTGACATCCATGTTTAGTTAAGAGGATTGGCTAGTGATAGCTGGAACTGTATGCTTTGCTCATTCTCCTGATGAAACTTCCTTGCCGTAGGGAAGAAAATGCCCAGCAAAGCAACACGGAGAAAGTATGGAAAGTCTGCTTTGGCACTAGCTCTTCAAACCTGGATTCTACAGCTAATTGCATTATTTCATCCAGCTTTCACGAGCACTTAGGTTCTTGGAAGCACGTGGAAACTCAGTGGACTGTCTTGGTTTACTCCATACTGTGTTTCTCTGGCTGCCTGTGTAACCTCCAGGGGTAGGCCACTCCACAGGGCAGATGTCTATGGTTTGGAACACAGGTTTCAGTTTATCTAATATTTGTGACTGACACTGCCTGGAGTGCTATGTGCAGAAGGATCCTAAAGTTTTCTCTGGGCTTAGTGGAGAGGAGTGCTGTGATTGATTAGTGATGTCTACCACAGACATAGGACTAGAGAGTAGTGGATTATATGCCATCTATTTGCAATTCTGGGCTGTGAGGTAACCTGGCAATGTATTTCAAGTATAATAGGAGGTTAAGGTATAGTCTTCCAGTCAGCCTTTGATTTTCCCCTGTTCCACTGGGACAGCATAGAGCTTAGGTGGTTGGGAGATTTGAGGTTATATCAGAGCCCTTTTAAGTATTGGATGGAGATGCCATCCTCTGCATTGCCAGCTCCCAGCTCCACAGATGCTTATGCTCTGAAGTCTCAAGCTTTATGACATTTTCCTTGTTTTTTTGTTATTGCAAATTTCACACAAATGAGGGGCAATTGCTATGGTGAAGTCAATGTCAATACTCTGGAAAGAATAGTGATTTCTGAAGATTCCCCAAGGGTGTAGCACCAGGTATAGAAGAAGGGGATGGGGTGAAGGATAGAGAGAGTTACTATGATGTCAGGCATTTTACTCATTTTTTCACTTACCCCTTTTGAGAACTCTATGAACTAAGTTTCATCAGCCCCTATTATCCAGACATAGAAAGGACATCAGAGAGGGTAAGTGCATTCCCAGGACACAGTTGGCAGTAAGTGCTGGAGCTGGGAGTCAAAGCTAAATCTTTGTGACCTCCATATCTGGGCTTCTCTGCTTTCTGAGTCACTCACCACTACATTAACCTCCAGGACCCTAGTCTCCAGGGAATGGTGGCCAAGGACATCCAAAGCCCCCAGCCTGAAGAACTCAGAAGTAGATGTTACCTCCTTCCCCTACTAGCCTGGCCTTGCCCCAGGTAACGGGATAACCTGCCTCTCAGGACAGACACATCTGCCACTTTTGTTGCTCTCTGGACTGAGTGATTTCCAGCGTGTTGTAGCAAGGCCATGTTTATACAAAAGACACCATTTTAGAACTCTAATAAATAGCTGTTCAATTCAGTCAGCCAAATCAGGAAAGAATCACTTCAAGAATATCTGCTCCCTGCTGAGTTGATTTGAGTGCAACTGACTTTATCTTTTTATTTGAGTGCAGTGTGGAAACCAGGCTGAGTAAAAGGGGGCAATGCCAAGCAAATGGAAGATTCACCTTCTACAGAGGCCCCAAGGATTAAACTAGCCGCTTTCAAGGTCTCCTGTTGGACGAGTGATAGAATTTCATCTGCTTGTCACTGGAGCTAGCAGAACATGATGTTCTAGATGTCGTCCTGCTGTTCCCTTGCAGAGAAAAAGAGAGAATAGAAGACTCATGCTTCATACCCTTAAGAGACTGGGGAGGGCAGGAACAGCCCTGTATGCCACTTTTTCTTTTTTCTGGGAGTTGTGACAGTCTAATTATTGTCAATAATCTCTCCAACAAAGGCACTGTGACTCCCCAGCTTTCTCTTCTTGGAGAAAAGAGAATGGCACAAATTGTTCCCCACCCCATTCCTTCATATTAGTTAAGAAAGGCTCACCACTATAACAAATAACCTCTGTCTCAATAGCAATAAAGGCTTATTTCTCACTCTGGTCATAACCCAATGCTAGTTAGTTTGGTTGCAGTGGGAAGCAGGATCTGCTCCACTCAGTCATTCAGGGACCCAGGTTCCTTCCACCTTTTAGATCCTCCTTCCTGTAGGGCCCTGTAGTTCTCCTCTGGACTCTCTGGCATGTGAGGGAAGAGGGAAGCATCACACGACTTTACAAGGGGACAGGCCTGGAAGGAGTGTGTCATTGCTGCCCAGATTGCATTGTCCTGATCTCAACCCCATGGTCCTGCCTCAGTGCAGGGCATGCTGGAAATATAGTTGAGCTGGGACTTCAAGGGGACAAAGGGATGGAGTTTGGTGAACTCATAGCATTTCTCTGTCTAAGCCTCCATCTAAAGCGTCCAAATCCCTATGTCAAGAAAACAAACCAATCAAAACAACAATAAAGGGGACAGCTCCCAACCCAGACATATCTGCTTATTTATGATTGAATAGGGGGATTTTCTTACTCTAGAATCTAAGGTTTTGCTTCTAAAAATAGGGTGCATAGTCTCTCTCTGTCTTTTTTTAGTGGTGCTATGAGCTCTTATTTAAAAAGCAATTTAATACAAGTATAGTTTTGCAGATACAAGTTTTCACTTTGTATTCTATAAAAATCTTTGGATATTTTTATCTTTACAAAGTGAAACCTTATAAAATACTGACAATTTAATGTTTTTATACAGTTTTCTCTAGTTGCAGTTATTTCTCTTATTGTAAAACAATGTCTACCACAGAACTGTGATATTTTAGTTGATATTAAAACAGTTTAACACAGTGGTTTTTTAAGCAGTAAATGTAAATAACACACCTCAAGACATGTGTTATAGTCAGGGTGGATATGGCTAAAATTGTTTCAGAAATTATATTTTACTTTTAATGTTTTATGCATTATTTATATGTATTTGTATTTAAAGCTCAGAGCTTGCTATAGTTGAAATATAAGGACGGATTCTGTAATAAGGATGGGCATGTGGTTGAACCATGTGGTTACATGCAGCCCTTTGAAAGGTTTAAATCCAAGATCTAAAAGCATTTCTTCCTTTCTTCTTTCCTCAGAGGCTCAGTAGAAGGAGTTTCTGTCTACTACCACCTAGAGTGGGACCTTGCTTGGAAGGACTTACAGATAGAGGATGAAGGGAAACACTCTTCTGAGATTTAACCCATGTGTTCTCCCTTACAGAACCTACCAAGAACTGCCCTAGAGATCAATCCCAAGGCAACAGTGCTTTACCCAGCTTAGCAAGAGTGACTCCCCAAGACCCTTGTCAGCTCCTTTATCTTGCAGAGCAACCTCTCTGGCATGAGACCATCTGCCACTCTAGCTCATGCTGACTTTGAGTAGCCAAAAGTTCAGTTTACTTTACATTCTTCCCGGTTCAATCCTCCATCTCATATACAGAAGGCTGCTTTACATCAGAGGGTGGGACATACCTTTGCTTATCTCCAAACACTCACAGGAACTCTTGGTAGGTACACAGCAAGGACTTCACAGGAGTAGCAGTAACCACAACATAAACATTTCTAAGAGTGTGCAAGTGACTGGCGATTGGTTGTATACAATATGAGCATCCTGCAATTGATGTTTTAACATCACAAGATGATGTATCAAAAGTAGGAAAATGAGAGTCCGTACCCCTGGTTCCTTCTGAAATTGTGCTGTTTGTGAATTTCGCTCATCCACACTGAGTCTCCTAATCACTAAAGCAAGGCACTGAGGTTACTTACTGGTCTATGGGTGGGGGAAGTGATAAGGTCTTAGTATAAGGTATTTGGATTCAGGATCTGATCATTTGACTGAGTAAGCTTGTTCTTTTTGTCTATGTAAAAATACAAACCAGGACAAGACAAACTTCCTGAACCAAAGTCACAGTAGAGGATGGAGAAGATGCAGGAGGGGAGCCTCTCAATGGCTGTTTTCTTGATTCAGTGCTATTTCTGGCATTGTGTGCTACAATGTGAACTTGAGCTTTTCTCACAGACTTGAGATTCCTTGGATCACAAAGATGACCAGCTGTTCTAGTTTGCTAGCTGCAGGAATGCAGAATACCAGAAATGGAATGGCTTTTAAAATGGGGAATTTATTAAGTTGCAGGTTTACAGTTCTAGAGCTGTGAAAATGTTCAAATTAAAGCAAGGCTATAGAAATTTTCAATCTAAGGCATCCAGGGAAAGATACCTTGGTTTAAGAAGGCCAATGAGGTTCAGGATTTCTCTCTCAGTTGGAAAGGCACATGGCAAACATGGTGACATCTGCTCACCTTCTCTACAGGCTTCTGGTTTCATGACGCTCTCCCAGGGGTGTTTTCTTTCTTCATCTCCAAAGGTCTCTGGCTGTGTGGGCTCTGTGGTTCTCATGACTGTCTTGTGGTTCTGTGTGTCTCACTCCAAAATGCTTCCTCTCTTATTTTGCTTCCTCTTTTAAAGGATTCCAGTAAACGAATGAAGACCCACCTGGAATGGGTGGAGTCACAACTCTATGGAAGCCATCTAATCAAAAGTTACCACCCACAGTTGGGTGAGTCACATGTCCATGGAGATAATCTAATCAAAAGATCCCTTGCCAGGTGAAACAGTCCTGCAGGGAGAGCACCAAATACAGCATGGGGAACATGGAGAAGGAGGCATGGCCAAAGAAGAAGGACTCCTGGCTTCCTGGACTTTGCTGCTGTCACTTTTGCATTTTGTTTCTGAATATAGCCCTCAAAGCAATTGATCTGGCTTAAATCAGGGTTGCAGACACTCAAGAAGGGAGGATGCAAGTCATCCTATGAACACGTTGGCAATGTCTATGAAGGAATGGCTGATGGCACATAATGTGTGCTGGAATTGGGCTGGTTTGAAATTGTGTACCTCAAAAAGCCATTTTCTTTAATCTTAATTCAATACTGTAGGGTGGAAACCTTTGACTAGATTGTTACCATGGAAACTGACCAACTCAATCGTAGATGTAACCTTTTCATGAGATTACTTCCATGGCGATGTGGCACACCCAACTGTGAGTGTGTCCTTTTGATTAGATGGAGATGTGACTCTGCCATTCAAAGTGGGTCTTGATTAGTTTACTGGAGTCCTTTAAAAGGGGAGACATTTTGGAGAAAACACAGTTGCTTCAGAGCTGACAGAGATACAGAAATTTGGAGATGCTTGGAGTGCCAACAGAGAGAGCAGATGCCTAGACACAGATGTTTGAAGATTCAGAGCCCAGCAGACATCACCATGTGTCTTCCCATGTGATGCTAAACAAGTCAGAACCCAGAGTTGTATCCCGGAGGAGCTAAGTGAAGGCTGACAGATGCTTATAGAGGAAAACACTGACATCAGATGCTGGAAGCAATGGAATCAATAACAAGGACCAGCAGATGCCAGCCATGCCTTCCCATGTGAAAGACATTGACCTTCCTTGAATCATGGTATTTTTCTCTGGACTCCTGAGTTTGGGCATTTTTATGGCCTTAGAACTGTAAACTTGTAACTTAATAAATTCCCTTTTTAAAAGACATTCCTTTTCTGGTATATTACATTATATACCCTGCAGTAAAACCCTTAGTGTAAGGTTTGATGGTGCTTGTCCTGATGATAAGGAAGGGCAAACCTGAAGCTCACAGTTCTGAGGCCATGAAAATGTTCAAATCAAGGCATCATCAAGCAATGCTTTCTCCCTGAACACTGGAGAGATTCCTCATTCTTCTGTCACACAGCAGGACACATGGTGGCATCTCTGTTCTCTCCCTTCTCTTCTGGGTTTCATTGCTTCAGCTTCTAGCTTCTGGGATTTTTGCTCAGTCCATAATCTCTTGAGGGTATGTGGAGGGTCACCAAGGAGTGCATGAAACCAGAGGATCAACAGGGCATCATATAGGTGCATCAATTTTACTTGAAGTTTCTTTAAAATAATTTTATTTTTACCTGAAGTTTTAAGGTAATAAAACATGTTGAATTTTTACTTTTATGAAAGGTTTAGGCAAATGCATACCCAAGTGAAGTCAAGAGATTCCTACAATTTACCTGGTTAGCCTTTCTTATATGTTTATGACTCCCCTTATGGACACTGGGGGTCTCCTCCTGTCTCCCTTACATTTAGAGGAATCTCAGTAAAGAGGAATGTCAGTAAAACTATTTGTGAAACCTTTGCCTAAAGATTTGTCTTTACTGGCCTTTCCTCACTTCTAAGTCATGGGCATTAAGACTAAATGGGGAAAATAACTTGGGGCTGACCCAAGATCCTATGATCCTAGCAGCATTTTCTGAGCACCAACAGTGATTCAGATATAGAGCTAATTGTTTGTTTGTGTCCTAGCAAATTACCCCAAATAGCAAATTACCCCAAAACTTAGAGGCTAAAAGTAAAATATGTTATTATATCTTAGGATTTTCAAGGATTCAGGCAGGGCTCACCTGGGTGATTCTTATGCTCTACAAGTCATCAACTGAGGTCACAACATGATATTGAGCTGAAGGCTAGGTTGGTGTGATGGGTTCAAGGTGAATTTTTGCATAAATTCTTTCACTTTGGCGCAAACAGAAAGATGGGTCAGCTGGGCACCTTACCTCTTCCATGGCAGCTCAGGGATCCAAGAACGATTGTCTTAAGAGGGCTGGACCAAAGCTACAAGGCTTCTTATGACGTAGCCTCAATAGTCCTAGAAGGTTACTTCTACTCCTTTCCATTGGTCAGCAGGTCAATAAAGCTAGCCTTCCCTTGAAGGGGAAAGGAAATTTAACTCCATTTTCAATAGGAGGCATAGCAAAGAACTTGCAGCCATCTTTAATCTACTTCTTCATGGATTATTTTATTTAATCCTCACAACATCCCTATAAGGTAGACATTACTTTCATTTCCATTTTAGATTGAATAAACTTATCTAATTTTATTACTTAATAGTACTTATATTATCTAGAGTTAGTCCTTCCAAAGGCTTAGTCTAAATTACTGCTGAATAGAAAGTCCCATGTGTAAAAAGTTCATTATCTTGCTAAGTAATTTAGGACTTAAAATGATCATACTAATATTTATGATGGCTAACATTTTGAGTGTTTACGATGTGCCCTTTGCATTCAATCCTTGTAATGATTCCACATGCTTGTGTGGTAGATTGGATTATTGTTCAGAACATTGGTTGCTACTTCATGTGAGAGGATTACACTTTACCCTATAGCTTCAGTCTGGACCATGAGACATGTTTTGGGCTATGAAACATGAGCAGAAGTGATATATGCCACTTCCAAGCAGACATTTTAATGCTCTTCATGTGGTTCTGCCAGGTTATCTTTTCTCCTGTCACAAGACAGACAATGTCCCCAATACAGGCTACTATATCAGCCTGAATCATGGAATGAAGATCACATGGAATAGCTATAGCCAGCCCATAATGGACATGTGACTTAGCAAGCAATAAACTTTTGTTGTTACAAGCCACTGAGATTTGGGGATTGTTTGTTACTGCAGAATAACTTAACTGACTAGTACTGTTAGTTTTCCCATTTTATAGATGATAAAATAAGTACAGCATGGTTAAGTGACTTGTCCAAGATATAGGATTTAACTCTAGGCTGTTCAATTTCAGAACCCTTGATCTTAACTCCCAATCTTCTATAAAATGGGTAAGAAAAAAAATGACTCAGACAAGAGAGGGCAAATGCTTGAGTTATGCATTTGGCTACCTAACACATAGATTTTCTAATCTTTAGCTTGCTGACAACTTGTATGCCAAAGACATCTGCGACTTTCAGGACAGAGCTGATAAGTTGTCTGGTGGTCTGGGGGATACAGCTGAGTGGCTTATTTCCTCACAAGTGGGACAAAACTGTATAAATATTGTTTGAGCATCCTACAGTATATCACAGTATTTATGAGGTAGGCATTCCTTAGAATGATTTAGCCCTGCCTGGCCCGACAGGTTTCTCTGCCACTTTCTCTCTAAGTCATAAGAAAAAGAAGGAGAAAGTAAAATAGAGGAATGGCTGTTCTATGAATTACACAATGTTGAGGAATTATCTAGGGATTCCTTATTTCTCAGAGTTGCAAAAAGAATTGCACACTTATTCTTAGTCTCTGACTTTACTGAGCAACATTGGCATGAGAAGAAGAGAGTTCTGAGGATGAGGGGACATTACCTGGAACTAGGGAGGTATCCTGGCTAGTCACCTAAGTGTCAGAGCAGCATTTCTTCCCCATTGTTCTCCAAGAACACCTTGTCTGGGAGTATTTCCTTTTATTCCCTACTGATATGTAGTATATAATTTTAAATGATTTAAAAAACCAATTAAAAATATCTTCATGACAAGGAACATTTATTAGTTGGCATAATGAGAAACCTGGAAGTAAATGACATCATTAAACAACGTCACGAAGACCCAGGTTCTTTCTATTTTTGTTTTATTATCCCTGGAGTGTTGACTTGTCTTCTTAGGCTGGTTCCCTTAGGGTTCCAAGATGGCTGATGTGGTCCCATGGGCAAACAGTAATGTCTGCTAGAAAAAAGGAACTTTCTCGTGTAATGACCTACACTGGTTCCTTGAGATGGGAATTTGTGTGCAGACAGGTTATTGGAGAGTTTGCTGTCAGTTTCAACAACTATCAGGATATGAGGGAGGCCAGATTGGCCAGGGTAAGGAGTTGAGTTGCGATGTAGTTACAGTAGAGGCTCAAGCAGAACCCCCAGTACACTCTGGAGCCATGGATGGTACTTCAGAGATGTTCCAAATTGAGGCAAGGATGTTGGGACTTTGACCTTGTGAGCTGACTCTGGAGAAGGAGGTGTAACCATGGGTCAGACACCAGTGGCAGCTATGGGAACAAACATCTATGGCCTGAAGAGGGATCTGGGAAGTGCACCCAGCATCAATTACACATTTATAAACAAAGAAATGTTCCCACATACCCCCAACAGATGACCTCTTGTGTCCTGATCAACATTGCCTCTGTATTAGTTAGGGTTCTCTGGAGAAACATAATCAACAGGAAACACTTGCAAATATAAAATTTATAAAAGTGTCTCATGTGACTGCAGGAATGCAGAGTTCAAAATCCACAGGGCAGGCTGTGAAGTTGACGATTCCAGTGGAGGGTCTGGATGAACTCCACAGGAGGGGCTCACCGGCTGAAGCAGGAAGAGAGCCTGTCTCTTCTGAATCCTCCTTAAAAGGCCTCCGGAGATTAGATTAAGCATCATTCATCACAGAAGATACTCCCCTTGGCTGATTACAAATGGAGTCAGTTGTGGATGCAGCTGACGTGATCATGATCTAATTCTATGAAATGTCCTCATAGCAAAAGACAGGCCAGCACTTGCCCAACCAAACAGGTACCACCACTTGGCCAGGTTGACACACGAACCTGACCATGACAGTCCTCCCCTTGTCAACTTGGCAGCTATATATATCACCTTAAACCACACCTAATTTCTAAATAAAAAAACATTAAAAATACACATGTTTTTCTTTCACCTAACAATACTCAACTGTCCTGCATATAACTGGAAACACATTAAATCTCTCTACAATAGGGTGCAAGTCCTTGGGTAATATTCATTCTTAAACTTGATATCTTACAACTTAAATAGCATAACATGAGCAAAACAGAATCACAGTCCTTGTTTCTGCAACTGATCACGTGGTCATAGTTCATATTTATCACTACTTTCTTCCACTACCCATTCCATGTTCCCTTTACCCTCAGCAAGCCTTCAGCTGGCCATAGTTCTTTGCCTGGTGGGGTGACCCAAACCTTCATTTCTGAAGTTTCAGAGCCATTGGTAGTCCTGCTGGGATTGGGTTGTTGCCATTTTCCATTGATTTTAATCACAGGGCATGGTAGAACTAAAAGATGCCCTAGGGGATCTCCTATATTCCAGAAAAGTCTTCTTTACCTCCATTGTGTAGTTGCAGTCCTATTTCCCCCTGATAGTCAGGGTCAATCACCCCAGACAATAATGCAATCCCCTTCTTGGCTTGTTGATCCAGGGGCCTGAGTAACCCAAAGTGACCAGGTGGCAGTCTTAGATTCCAGTTCAATGGAATCATTATTGTTTCTCCTGGTGGAAGCACTCCTGCTTTTAGAACTTAAAACCTGTAGACCAGCAAAGCTCAGGGTCACAGGGACAGGAAGCAAAAATTTTCCTAGTGGATCACTAGGGGTAACAGTGAGTGGTACCACTCCCATTTCCACCCCTTGGTTCCTGGACCCATGGATCCTGGCTATGGGAGAAGTAGCACCATACAGTGGATGCTGATTCAGAACATATACAGCTTCCTGGAGAACATTACCCCAGCCCTTCAAGTTATTGCCACCTAGTTGGCACCATAATTGAGTTTTCAAAGGCCATTCCACTGTTCTATCAATCCTGCTGCTTCTGGATGATGGGGAACATGCTAAGACCAGAGAATTCCATGAGAATGTGCCCATTCCCACACTTCATTTGCTGTGAAGTGTGTTCCTTGATCTGAAGCAATGCTATGCGGAATACCATGACGATGGATAAGGCATTCTGTAAGCCCACGGATGGTAGTTTTGGCAGAAGCATTGCGTGCAGGGAAAGCAAACCCATATCCAGAGTATGTGTCTATTCCAGTTAGAACAAATTGCTGTCCCTTCCATGAAGGGAGTGGTCCAATGTAATCAACTTGCCACCTTGTAGCTGGCTGGTCACCTCGGGGAATGGTGCCATATCGGGGGCTGAGTGTGGGTCTCTTCAGCTGGCAGATTGGGCACTCATCAGTGGCTGTAGCCAAGTAAGCTTTGGTGAGTGGAAGTCCATGTTGCTGAGCCCATGCATAACCTCCATCCTTATCACCATGACCACTTTGTTCATGAGCCCATTGGGCAATGACAGGAGTTGCTGGGGAAAGGAGGTGACTGGTATCCACGGAATGGGTCATCTTATCCACTTGATTATTAAAACCTTCCTCTGGTGAAGTCACCCCCTGGTAATCATTCACATGGGACACAAATATGTTCACGTTTTTAGCCCACTCAGAAAGGTCTATCCACAAACTTCTTCCCCAGACCTCTTTGTCACCAATTTTCCAGTTATGGTCTTTCCAAGTCCCTGACCATCCAGCCAAACCATTAGCAACAGTCCATGAGTCAGCATACAAACACATCTCTGGTTAGTTCTCCTTCCAAGCAAAATGAACAACCAGGTGCATTGCTCAAAGTTCTGCCCACTGGGAGGATTTCCCCTCACCACTGTCCTTCAAGGACACCCCAGAAAAGGGTTGTAGTGCTGCAGCTGTCCACTTTCATGTGGTACCTGCATATAATGCTGAACCATCTGTAAACCAGGCCCGAGTTTTCTCTTCTTCAGTCAATTCACTGTAAGGAACTCCCCAAGAAGCCATAGCTCTGGTCTGGGAAAGAGAAGGTAATGTGGCAGGAGTGGAGACCATGGGCATTTGGGCCACTTCCTCATGTAACTTACATGTGCCTTCAGGACATGCTCTGGCCCTATCTTGTATATACCATTTCCATTTTACAATAGAGTCTGCTGTGCATGCCCAACTTTATGGCTTGGTGGGTCAGACAACACCCAGCTCATGATAGGCGACTCAGGTCTCATGG
This sequence comes from Myrmecophaga tridactyla, assembly GCA_004026745.1. Taxonomy (NCBI): domain Eukaryota; kingdom Metazoa; phylum Chordata; class Mammalia; order Pilosa; family Myrmecophagidae; genus Myrmecophaga; species Myrmecophaga tridactyla. The sequence continues at coordinate 72,791 of PVIY010006770.1, forward strand.
TAACTTGGTGGCCCATGGTTAAGCATTCAGTCTCTACTAAGGCCCAGTAGCAGGCCAAAAGCTGTTTCTCAAAAGGAGAGTAGTTATCTGCAGTAGAGGGTAAGGCTTTGCTCCAAAATCCTAAGGGTCCGCATTGTGATTCTCCTATAGGGGCCTGCCAAAGGCTCCAAACAGCATCTCTATTTGTCAGTGACACTTCTAACGCCATTGGATCTGCTGGATCCCAAGTGGCAGAGCAGCTTGTACAGCAGCCTGGACCTGTTGCAGAGCGTCCTTCCTCTTGTTCAGGTCCACAATCAAAATTAGCAACTTTTCTGGTCATTTGATAAATGGGCTGGAGTAGCACACCCAAATGAGGAGTATGTTGTCGCCAAAATCCAAAGAGACCAACTAGGTGTTGTGCCTCTTTTTTGGCCATAGGAGGGGCCAGATGCAGCAACTTATCCTTCACCTTAGAAGGGATATCTCACCATACCCCACACCACTGGACACCTAGAAATTTCACCGAGGTGGAAGTCCCCTGTATTTTTGTTGGATTTATCTCCCATCCTCTGACATGCAAATGCCTTACCAGTAAGTCTAGAGTAGTTGCTACTCCTGCTCACTAGGTCCAATCAACATGATATCATCAATATAATGGACCGGTGTGATGTCTTTTGGGAGGGAGAAACGATCAAGTTCCCTGCGGACAAGATTATGACAGGGCTGGAGAGTTGATATATCCCTGAGGTAGGACAGTGAAAGCATATTGCTGACCTTGCCAGCTGAAAGCAAACTGTTTCTGGTGGTCCTTACTAATAGCTATTGAGAAAAAAGCATTTGCCAGATCAATAGCTGCATACCAGGTACAAGGGGATGTATCGATTGCTCAAGCAATGATACGACATCTGGAACAGCAGCTGCAATTGGAGTTACCACCTGGTTGAGCTTACAATAATCCACTGTCATCCTCCAAGACCCATCTATTTTCTGCACAGGCCAAATAGGAGAGTTGAATGGGATGTGGTGGGAATCACCACCCCTGCATCCTTCAAGTCCTTAAGAGTGGCAGTAATCTCTGCAATCCCTCCAGGAATCCGGTATTGATTCTGATGTACTATTTTGCTTGGTAGGGGCAGTTCTAGTGGCTTCCACTTGGTCTTTCCCATCACAATAGCCCTCACTTACGAGTTAGAGAGCTAGTGTGGGGATTCTGCCGGTTACTCAGTATGTCTATACAAATTATACATTCTGGAACTGGGAAAATAACTACAGAATGGGTCCAGAGGCCCACTGGACCCACTGTGAGATGGACCTGAGCTAAAACTCCATTGATCACCTGGCCTCCATAAACCCCCACTCTGACTGGTGGACCAGAGTGATGTTTTGGGTCCCCTGGAATTAATGTCACTTCTGAACCAGTGTCTAATAATCCCTGAAATATCTGATCATTTCCTTTTCCCCAATGCACAGTTACCCTGGTAAAAGGCCGTCAGTCTCCTTGGGGAAGGCTTGGAGGGTGAGGAACAGTATAAATCTGTGGCAATGTAACAGGGTTCTCCCCCAAAGGGACCTGGCCTCCCCTTCATTCAAGGGGCTCTGTGTCTGTAAACTGTTTCAAGTCTGGAAATTGATTAAGGGGCCATGACTCTGTGTTTTTGTAATTCAGATTAGACTTTTGTTCACTTGGCCTAGAACTCTTTTGTTTATACAGCTCGAAGAAGAATTTAGTAGACTGCCCTCCTATTGTATCTCTAGGTACCCCATGATTTACTAGCCAATGCCACAAATATCTATGAGTCATATAATTTTGACTCCTGCTTTCAGTTTGCTGTCTATTATAATAGCCACGTCTACCCTGTCTTTGGCTGCCACTGGCTTCTGCCAACTTGCAATCAGTTCATCCCCATTGTGCTTAAGGATATTCCAGCTCAGTGACAGCAGTTCTTACAGTAATATCTGACCTACTGAGAAGTGCAACTACAGACCTCTTCAAGGATGATGGCACTAGTCATACAAATTATTTCTCACTGTTCTGGTAAAAGGTACATCCTCCCGACATTTCTGGGGTGTAAGAGCAGGCTTTGCATGATAAATCCACTCTCTAAGCCTCTGGATCCCCTTGTCTACATCATACCAAAGCAGTTCTGGAATTTCAACCTCAGGTAATGTCAGCCACCTTTTGATCCATGTTTCAACCAACCATCCAAACAAACTGTTAATACCTTTTCTAATCCCTCAAGCTATAACATTGAATGCAGAATCTCTGCTTAGTGGGCCCATATCAATAAATTCAGCCTGATCCATCTTATATTCCTCCCACCATTATCCCACACTCCTAAAATCCATTGTCACACATTTTCCCCTGATTTCGGTCTGTCTACATAAATTGGAAAACTCACACAGTTCTTTTGGAGTATAACGTACCTCCTCATGTGGGATACTTTGTACCTCACCTTTAGGGGCCTGTTGGGACTTTAGTCTAGTTATAGGTCTGGAAGAAATGAGGGGTGGTGGGTTGGGTCATGAAAAGAATTAGAAATATCTTCCAAGCCCTTTACTTCAGGGCATTCATTTGCAGTTTTGTCTGGTGAAACAGTATTAATCACTCTAGGCCTAATCCCTTCAGGAGGAGGTTGGGTGGCCAACTCCTCAAGGCAGGCTGGAGGTGGGGCAGTTATGTCCTCAGGGCAGACTATGACAGGGTTATCTAGAGAAGACTCAGCATGACCTAGGGTTTCAACCTCACCCCTGACATCATTATCAATCCATATGTCACCATCCCATTTTTCAGGGTCCCACTCCTTTCCAATCAATGCTCTCACTTTAATGGCAGACACCATGCAACATTGAAATTTCAGTTTACATTGTAAAGTTGCTACTCTAACAATAAGATTCTGAGTCTGATTTTCAGTGATCTCAAGTCTATGGCTACAGGAAATAAGATTCTCCTTCAGTATACTGAAGGAAATTTCTACAGTATACTCATAGTCCTCTACCGTGGTTATTAGCATCAACAGATCAGAGAAATACTCAGGATTACATAGTACCACATGGTAAAGATGCTATGGCCAACACAAGCATCCATCCCATTTTCCATCTTCTTGGCTAATATACCCTGATTTTGTTCACCTTCTTCAGAACAGCTGAATACTCAGTATACTCATAGACATGTCTACATCTGTCAGACAACGCTTAAGGTTCTCATTTGAAGCCTTAAGCCCATCCATTTCACTCCTTAATGTATCCAGTGTATCTAACAACAACCAACCAATATCTCTATACCTCTTATTTCCACAAAACTCCATAAAGGTGTCAAAAACATTATCCCCCAGAGCCTGGCTTCATACAAGCAAAGCATTAGGAGAATCAAATGGTGATATTTTGACTATCTCTTTTGCCAACTCACTCCATGGATTGGGAGTGTTGTTCTGATTATGGGAATCAGAGTCCTTAGTGCCTTTGAGTCCAGTCAGAGTAGAAAACCATTCATTAAAACCCATTTTTAAGATTCTGTTTCTTAAGAACCACTCCTGGTACCAAGTTGTATTAGTTAGGGTTCTGTAGAGAAATAGAATCAACAGGAAACACTCGCAAATATAAAACTCATAAAAGTGCCTCATGTAATCATGGGAATTCAGAGTCCAAAATCCGCAGGGCAGGCTGTGAAGCCGACAATTCTGATGGAGGGTCTGAATGAACTCCACAGGAGAGGCTCACTAGCCGAAGCAGGAAGAGAGCCTATCTCTTCTGAATCCTCCTTAAAAGGCCTCCAGTGATTAGATTAAGCATCACTCATTGCAGAAGACACTCCCCTTGGCTGATTACAAATGGAATCAGCTGTGGATGCAGCTGACCTGCTCATGATTTAATTCTATGAAATGTCCTCATTGCAATAGACAGGCCAGCACTTGCCCAACAGACAAACAGGTACCACCACTTGGCCAAGTTGACACATGAACCTGACTATGACAGCCTCTTATGTCCATTTCCAGATCACTTCTTGGCAAAGGCAATGGGGCTACCATGGGTGGCTTTGACTGAAAAAGATTCCCACCCTGGGGCTTGGGACAGCTTAGATTTCTCCTGAAGGATTCAGCTGTTCTGAAGAAGGTGAACAAAATCAGGGTATATTAGCCAAGAAGATGGAAAATGGGATGGATGCTTGTGTTGGCCATAGCATCTTTACCATGTGATACTATGTAATCCTGAGTATTTCTCTGATCTGTTGATGTTAATAACCACAGTAGATGGCTATTAGAGGTACCTACTCATGCCTGGATCTTTCAGTGCTCATGGGCAGAGCATATAAGGAGAGGATAAAGGGCTTCTTCCCACGGTAAACATCAAGCTGTGGTTGCAGTAGCAAAATGGAAGGAAAAGTTCCTCTTTTCCATGTAAGCTACATGCGGAATGGTTCTTGTGGATGTTGGCTGGCAGCCCCATTGCCCTGGCTCCCATGGAGTCCAGATGGCCCCCAAACATCAGTGTAGTCTCTGCTGTGTGCAGACATGGTTTAATCCTCATTACATCATCTTATATATTAGTTTAGAGTCCCGCAAGAGAAGGATTTGAAATGAGAATTCAAGTTCAAGCAGTATGTATGGAAGATGAAGGTAGGGAAGTGGGGATACAACACTGAAGGGATGGCAGATAAAATACAGGACACCAGTTAAACTTGAACTTCAGATAAACAAACAATAGCTTTTTAAATAAAGGAAGGTCCAGGCAATTTTTTTTTCAGATAAAGAAATAATAATTTTCTAGTACATATCCTAAATATTGCATAGGGTATATTGATACTAAAAAAAACCAAAGTTACTGGTTATTTACCTGAAATTCATACAGAACTGGGTGTCTTGTAATTTTTATTTGTTAAATTTGACAGTCCTTTATGGCATCCAATAATGGGTGCAATATCAAGTCAGTTATTACTGGGGGTGACCAGAACTGTATCCCACTGGAAAACTCTGGGATGCAGTGTGAAACACATACCAGAGACAAGGGAGCCGGAGTATTTATCCATCCATTGGTTCAATCTTTGGTTGAAAGCTGGAGGCGAGGGCAGGGTACTGGTCCTATGGTGGCAGTTTTTGGCTTTTCTGATTTCCCACAAGCACAGACAGTACAGCTTTCTTTGTGTGCTTTGAAGAAAGCTCAGGGAAAAGGGATATAGTTCCTGGCAGTCTTTAGAGGTGATAGATCTGGGTTGAAATCTTGGTTCCACCACTGAATGTGTGACCTTGGATAAGTTAACTTCTCAGCCCCTTTTCCTTCAGGGTAAAATGGATGCTAATGAAACCTACTTGATAGGGCTATTGAGAAGATTAAAAAGCAAAAAATTGCATACAATGATGGTGTCTATTAAGTGCTCCCCAAACATTTGATCTTGATAATAAAATGTATAGGCTTTGAGATGAGGCAGACCTGAACTTCAGCTCTAACGCTACCACCCTCCAGCTGGTGGTGGCCTTAGGCAAGTAAACCTCTCACCTCTCTGACCTCAATTTCCTTATCAGCAAAATGCACATCATACCCACCTCAAAGGACTATTGTGAGTTTTGAAAGCCACGAGGTCTGTTGAGTGCTTAGTTCAGTGCCTGCACTGAGCAGACAATCGGGTTGCTCCCTGTTATTCCACAGAGAAGGTCCGAGGAAGAGCTGAGTTCAGGGCTGAATGGGCTGTGCATCACCTCGGATACAGTTTTGCTAATTCTCTATTCAAATACTTGATAGAATTCACAGATGGGATGAATTAAGCCTAGGGCTGGAATCTGGCAGGGATCCAGGCAGCACTAGGGTCTCCCTCCTTTCTGGGCACAACCTCCCCATCCTCTTAAAGTTGGGCACGTCCATGTGACTTGCTTTGGCCACTTAAAAGTGAGAGGCAGGCTGCACTTCCAGTTGGAGGCTTCCGGAGCCAGCATGCGCTTGGCCGTCTGATGCATTTTCCTCTTCCACAGTGACCAGCAAAGGTTTTAATGGTTGAGGCTGCCGTTAGCGCCAGAGCCCACAGCCAACCCAGGATGGACACACAGGGTGTATGAGAAATAATCTCTGCTATTTTGGGGTTGTTTGTTTCTGTAGTATCACATTGCCTGTGGGTCAGCAAACCGTGGCTAGCCAAATCCAGCCACTGGCTGTTTCTGTAAATAATTTCATTGGAGCTCAGCCACACCCATTCATTTACATATCGCCCAGGCTGCTTTCACAACACAACTGCAGAGTTGAGGGTTTGCAGTTGTGAGCAGCTGGGACAGAGACAGTCTCGCCCGCAAAGGCTAAACTATTTACTATCTGGCCCTTTACAGAAAAGGTTTGCCAACCTGACACTAGCCTATTCTGGATACTCATCTTCTGCTCTGCCTCCATCTGAGGCCTGGGTTGGGGCCTGAGATCCTGCATTTCTAATAAGCTCCCACCTCGAGCCAGTGCTGTTGATTTAGGGACCACACTTCAAGCAACAAGGCAGTAAAGCCCCACCCCAGACCTACTGTTTGGGATCTGTCGCTTATCAAGATGCCTGAAAGATTCAAGAACACATCGCATTTGAGTATCAGTTCTCAGCTCTGATTGCATATTACAATCACTTGGGAAGCTCTTCAGAGTCTGGATGCTCAGATTGCACCCCAGATTAGTTCAATCAGGATCCAGGAACGTAGGACCAGGGAATCAGTAATTCTGAAGCACCCAGATGTCTATAATGTGCTGCCAGGGTTGATAACCATTGTTCGAGCCTGATGCTTCCCAGATTTTAACATGCATATGAATCTCTGGGGAGCTTGCTAAAATGCAGATCCTGATTCAGGAAGTCTGGGATGGAGCCTGAGAATCGGCATTTCCAAAATACTCCCAGGGAATGTGGATGCTGCCGGTTCTCAAATGATTCTTTAAGTAGAGATGAGGTTCGAGAGCTGGGCCTCTCAACCTCAGCACCATTGACACTTGGGCTGGATAATCCTTTGTCATGAGGGGCTGTTCCTGTGCTTTGTGAGATGTTTTGCAGCCTCTATGCAATAGATGCTCCCTTCCTCCCCCAGTGTGACAACCAAGAATTCCTCAGACAAAGCCAAATGTCCCTGCACACCCCCACTCCCTGGGGGCGTCTCCAGCAGGCTCACAACTTTCTGGGGTCTTACTAACAAGCACTGGAGCGGGGTTGATGTATCTCTGCCTGTTTGGTCTCAAGAACAAAGGAGATGGTGCAGAAGACAGTGTCAGGTTGGACTGACCGGGTATAAGGGCAGGAAACAAAATAGTGGGCTCAATTACACTTCTCTGCTCTGCCCAGAGGGATGTGGATTTTTGAAATATTTCATTGAACACCCCAGATAAGACAGGTGGATACATTTGACTTATTGGGAAGTTTAGAGTCTAAGATAACAGTTCTAATTTGTAGAGCTTATTTAGTGATGGCTGAGAGCCTTCCCAGGTGTATCTGCTGGACAGACATTCAACGTTTGGTTATTCCAGCCCCTTCTACCTCCATCTTTCTCCCTATAAAGGCAGAGCACAGAGTTGTGTCTCTGGAAGAGTTGCCGATTGTCATCGTCAGCATCTCCCACTGCAGGGGGGATGGCAAATGTGATCACCATCTGCCCCCCGATCTGACCATCCTGTTGGAAGGCCTGCTTACATGTGAACCAAACTCAGACTACAGGGATCAGATGTGGGTGGCCCTGGTGCATTTTTGGAGACAAACAGCACAAGCGAGAGTTCTTTGAAATCTGGGGAAAAAGACTTGTCAACACATCTCAATTTTCACCATTTGCATCTGACCACAGAAGACATTCGAGCAATCTGTTTTGCTTTACTTTTTTTTGTAGGTCCTTTGACATGTAATACGGTTTATTATTCTTCTAATTTTTTTGTTTGCCGAAAATTATAAAAGCCATATGTGAGGGTTATTTTGAAGCTACAAATAATACAAAAATGGGTAAATTTAAGAGTGACGCTCTCACCTCCCTCCATTCCCACCATCCAGAATTAACCACTGTTAACGGTGTTAGTGTGATTCCTCTAGATCCTTCTAAATATTAAATATACATATAGTGTTTACATGCAAGATTACACTACAAATGTGTAATGGGATTATGCTTTATTGTTTTCACTTAATATCAGAACTAGGACTAGGGTGAGACAAGTGAGGCTCTTAGAGTACAGTTTTGTTTATTTTTTTAAAGGTTAATGTCAATTTTGTTTTGTTTTTGGGTGCATGATCCAGGAATCAAACCCAGGTCTCCCGCATCAAAGGTGGGCATTCTAACCACTGAACTACCCGGCCACCCTAGAGTACAGTTTTAAGGAGGCGCTCACTCTCGTTCCTGCTGGTACAAGCTCAGCCCCTGTGAGTGTGCCTGAGGCACCTTGCTTTCCTCACCCTGATCACCTCCCTTCCTGCCTAACTTACCTGAGTTATGTTTCTAAGCCAGTTCAAATAGAGCAGCCTCAATTATTTCATGATACACTTTAAGTGTAAGAGCTAACCATTTCCCCAATTTCATTTCTATTGGCCAATAGTGACCTATTGACCTATGAGGAACGAACTGTTTGATATAACTTTTGGAGACGTCTTGGCTCCACAACCTTCCAGAATCTTCTATGCAGGCGTTGTTTAGCTCCAGAGTCCCTTCCTTAAACTGTACAGGTTAATGGATGGAGAGGAAAGTTTAAAAAAAGCTGAGAGAGGCAAAGGAGATTTATACCAGAAAACGGTTGAAGAAGAGATAGGACAGGTGAAGGAAAGGGGGAAGAGTCTTTAGGAAGAGGCAGAGGAAGGAGACTTGGGGGAAGCAGCTGTCACTAAAAGTGAGAATTTTCCTCAGATGAGGAAATCTAATGTGATTTATTAATATCATGTACTAATATCATTCAACCTTTGTAATCCCTTCAATTTACCTCTGAAGAGCCATACATTACACCTTGTCTTAGTTTCTTAGGGCCACCATGGCAACCTACCATAAACTGAGTAAATTAAAACAGCAGACATTTCACGTCTCTCAGTTTTGGAGTCTACGAGTTTGCAATCCAGGTGTCGGGCAGGGCCGTGCTTCCTTCAAAGTCCTTAGGGAGGAATCTGTTTCTTGTTTCTTCTAGCTTAAGAGAGAATTCTTAATATATGGGATTATGCAGTACTTTGAGAAACTTTGGAAAGCTACGAAACCACTCCTCAGACAATGTGTTTAAGTGAACACACACAAAATTTTGCCAACAATATTCAGGGGATTCTTGCATCCCAGAGGCCCAACTTTAGACCATTAGTCAAGAATGTTGCCGAGGTCTTGCTTAGTGCTATAGTCCCAGAAACCTGCAAATAAAATCATTCTGAAAATTTTCCAAATCAGTGAGGCTTACAGTCTCCAAAAGTCTCTTGTAGAGCAGATAATGAGCGTGAAAACTGCACACTTTAGAGCCTTGATTTCTCCTATTTGACAAGAGGAATACTCAGGAGTTTGGTGGAAATCTCTGACACAGAAATCTTACAATGGGAGTTTGTCTCTGAAATCCCAATGGAGACCATTAGTGGAGCAGTTTGCAGTCCCTGCTTTGCTAGTGTGCCAAGAGCTGTTCTACTTTTTTTTTAGGAGGCAGCTGTCCAGGACAGGAAAAGGGCAGAATAGAAAATCTAAGCCCCACTGAGGGGTCCCTGGTGGAAGATGAGGAAACATGAAGATGTAAATCCTTGGTATCTGGGAGAAGTCTGAGATTGGATGTTAGGATCCAGCCTTGAAAAGATTAAAGTTTAAGATAAAGTAGGGTTTTACCCATTTTCCCAGAATTGCCAACAATGGCCCAAAGCTAGGGAGAAAAGGCCCTCTGCATTCTGATTTCTGCATCATAGCACTCTATCCTCAAGGCTCCCCAGTGAATGGGGATGAGGTCCTCTCCAAAGAGATCACCCATGCAACCAACACTCAGATCAAGAGAGGGAGCATTTTCATCATTCCAGAAGGTTCCATTGTCCTATCACTCCCCAAAAAAGTACTATACTGATTTCTATCACCATAAATTGCCCATTGTTGAACTACATACCAATACTCTTTTATGTCTCACTTCTTTCACTTGACATGTTTCTGAGATTTACCCATGCTAGTACTGCTTGAATCCGTAGTTCATTCATTTTTCATTGCTGAGTAGTATTCCATTGTATGACTATGCTGTGATGTGTTTATTCTTTCTATTGATAGATATTTGGGTTGTTTCCAGATTTTAAGGCCAAGTGCTTTTAACCACAAATATATCACTGCAGATTGATATTGATGAAGCTTGTTGGGTTACTTATAATAGCAGAGAAGGCATTTGTATGAAAAAAGAATGGGATTTCAGAGGGTGTAACTGTGAGCTGGACCCCCTCAACCTCAGATTTCTGCATGGCTCACTCTTTTGCTTCCTTTATGTCTCTGTTCAAATGTCACAGCCTCAGAGGAACCACTTCATTGTACATCCCAAAGGGTTAAATGATAACTCAGGGGTGCAATCAGCAAAATCCAGACTGTAGGAAATACTATAGGACAAATGACCTGGTCATTTCAACAAAAAACTATAAGAATCAAAAACAAGAAAGGAAATGGATGGGGAACCTTTAGACTAAAAGAGATTCATTTGAATCAGAATCTAATTCAAGTCCAAATCATGCAAGCAAGCAAAATACATGAGACAAGAGACAGTGGGGAGATGTTAATATACTGAAAGATTATTCTAGCTTATGAAGAAATTCATGTTAATTTTTTCTCACTCATGTTAATTTTTTAAGTGTGGGATTGTGTTTTGTAAAGAGTCTATCTTTTAGAGTTAAAATAAATGATATCTCATCCCACTCTATCCTCCTGACCCTGCTTAAACTTCCCAATTAGCACTTAACTCCCCCTGACGTTTTCCCTTTTTCATTTTTGAATAGAAGCTTCATAGAGGCAGGGACCTTGTCTTCATAGCAGTTCATTCCAGCACCTCATATAGCATCAGGCATGTAGCAGGTGCTCAATAAATATTTTTTGAATGAATGCATGGAGTGTTTGAGCAATGTTCTCCTGCAAATAAAATGTCAAAGAATTGAGAAACAGAGGGAAATCATGAGGCCCAGGGCAAAGTTTCTGAAATCAGATTCTCTGGTAGCACAAAGGGCTGACTGAAAGGTAGCTTTGTTAGAATGGTTTATGAAATTCATCTGTCCTAAACCAGAGGGAAGTCACAAATCAGCCTTCCCAAAGGGTCCCTTGGCTTGAGTTGTGGGTCCATTTTGTTTTCAGCCACTGGGATCCATAGGGCAAGCCTGTGAGAAGGACATGCATGGGGCATGACATTAGAGACACGCTATTATTATTTTCAACTGCGTGATCTAAGGCTCGCCCTTCAGCCTCTCTGAGCCTCAGTTTCATATATGGGAAAAAGCTGCCCCACACTCGCTGGCCTACTGGGTGGTTGAGAGAAGCAGATGAGGGTGTTCCTGTGAGGTGGGGTCCAGGGACCTGTATTTTATAATACCCTAGGAAATCTGGAAGTTGTCCCTGGGACGCCGTCTTGGAAAAACACCACCAATCCAATTCACATCATAGACAGAAGGGCTGCTCCGGAGTTGTGCCTGAAGCAAAATCACCAAGTGTAGAAATTGTTTTTGAAAATACTTTGAGAATGGACCCCTTTGGACCACAACCATCTATTTGCCTGTTCTGCAGAGCCAGTGTTTCCTTCACTGTTGGGACAGATGGCCTCAACTTTCCTGAGCCCCCGTCAATGAGGTGGACACAACTGTCACTGGGAGGGGGAGGAGATGCTGTCACTGAAAGAGGCTCTAGGGAACTAGGACTGATAGGAGAAGACCTAGCCACTGGCATAAACAGGTGGAACCCAGGCAATCTTGTCCCAGAGGCTGGGTCCTTAACTGCTCAGCTATCTAGCTTCTAGGGAAGTGATTTTGAAATTTTAGCCCAGAAGCATTCCCTAAATTGGGTTGATGAAGTGGAGAGGTCTTGGCCAGTTTCTAGTTACTGCTGTCCCCCAGGGCAGGACTAGAACATGTCAGTCTTGGTCAGAAATTGTTCAGCCATCAATCCTTGCAAACCCAAGCTCTTCACAAATCAGAAAGGCTAGATGCTTTGAATTTCTTTCTTTCCCGCCTTGGTTTTAAGTATTAAGAGGTGGTGGGACAGCCCAAATAAAGCCCCTGGCATGAGGGAAGGCAGAGTTATCCCAACCTTGGGAGGCAATAGGAGGCTGCCACCAGTCGGCAGGGAAATGCCCAGACATGTCCACACATCCTTTGAGGTTTGGGAAGAGGATGCAAGATTCCTGGCTTCCCTCCAGATGTTCCAACCACTTCCCTTCCTCCCTCTCTCCCTCTGTTAAATTTAGGTCTCTTTCCGAAATGTTCTGAGGCTTTTTAAAGGCAGCAGCACTCTGTTTCCGCTTTGGCAGTCACCTCTGGGAAACCAATTCTGGACTGCCAAATGGCAGCTGATAGCTCTGAGTCTGGACTTTGGCTCAGAGATCCTTCTAGACCTACTCCTTAGCTGGATCCTCACTAACAGGAGACCCTCTTCCTCCTAGGACCCCTGAGACACAGCCATAAAAGCTTGTTTTGGATACTTCTGTTGTCTTTCATCTCTTGCCCTGAGCATCTCAGCCCTCCTCCTGCATGCCTCTGCAGCACCTCTACCGGGATTTCAGTTCATTTATTTACAGTGTCTCTGAAGCAGACACTGACAGGGCCCTGCCCGTGTCCCCTTCCTCTCATGCCTGGGCAAGCACACCTGACCTGATGGTTTCCAATGGCTGTCTTTGTCTGTGGGCTTTTTTCTGACCTCCTGAAGCAGTTCAGCCTCTGACAAGGGGAAAGCCTGAAGTTCTAGAGTATTGATTCCCCACACAGTCCCCAGGAGCTTCAACCAATGTCGGGTGGGAGTTCGTGGAT
>PVIY010006771.1:0-85572 GCA_004026745.1 Myrmecophaga tridactyla
TTTTTTTTTTGGTACCCAAGGATGAATAATGTCTATGTATGTACATATGTATGTATGTAAGTATGTATGTATGTACGCATGTATATATGTCAAATAACTCCTAGTACAATGAGCGAGGTAGACTGGTAAACAGGTCATACCCTTGCATGTAATACATGAAGTAAATACTGTTCAATATGGCACACAGGAAGGAAAATTAATCAGAATAGAGTGAATAAACTTTTCCAGCCTCCTAGAAGACATGATACCTGAGATGTGTTTTAGGATGTGTGCTGGTTTGAAATTATTATATACTCCAGAAAAGCCCTGCTTTAATCCTGATCCAATCTTGTTGGCAGTAGCCTTTTCTTTTAATCCTGATTCAATATTTTAAGGCAGAAACATTTGATTAGGTTATCTCCATGGAAATGAGACATGCCCAGTTGTGGATGTGACTGTTTGGAGAGAGTTCAGAGCTGACAGAGACACTGATGTTTGGATGTGCTTGGAGTGTTGACAAAGAGAGCAGATATAGACACTCAGAGAACAGTTGCTTCAGAGCTTACAGAGACATGGATGTTTGGAGATGCTTGGGATGCCCGCAGTGAGAACAGATGCCTAGACACAGGCAGGGCCCAGCAGATATCGCCATGTGCCTTCCCATGAGATGCTAAGCAAGCCAGAACCCAGAGCTGTGTCCCGGAGGAGATAAGCAAAGGCACACAGATGTTTAAAGAGGAAACCACTGGCATCAGAAGCTGAAGGCAATGGAACCAGTAACAAGGACCAGCAGATGTCAGCCATGTGTCTTTCGAACTGACAGAGGTGTGCCAGATGGCACAAGCCTTTTCTCAGTGAAAGTAACTTCTAATTGGTGCTTTAATTTGGACATTTTCATGACCTTAGAACTGTAAACTTGTAATAAATTTCCTTTTTAAAAGCCATTCCATTTCTGGTGTATTGCATTTTGGCAGCTTTAGCAGACTAATGCATGATTCAAGATAGAGTTTTAAAAGATGGAGAAAGAGAAAGGAGTTTCTAGGAACAGCACATGAATTGGCAAAAATTACCCACTGTCTAACCCTATACTATATTTTTCTAGGCATATACTTCTGGCCACTATTTTCCTTCAATTTTATGTCCTATTAAAATTTTTGAATCCTTATGTTATATTAAGATTAAAACTTTATCTCTGAAGTTCACCTTGGGACTCTCAGTCAAAATTAACCTTTCTCCATGTTGTCCTCAGTGTTTCAGGTCACTTTGCTGACAGTTCACTCATGGCTACTCTTTCTCAAACTGTAGTTATATATTCATTAATTCTCATAGTTTGTAAGCTTCTTAATAGCAGAGTACTCACTGCTATTAATCTCATGTACTCAAACTCTTACCTTATGTCCTCAGTCATTAAATTAAGAAATAAAAGGATCAAATGTCTTTAAACTATAGCAGGATGGACCTTGCAGAAGCATTGCTTGATTGCAGTGGTTGTTAAAATGGAAACGATTTGAAAAGGGGCAGTACAAAATAGTAGAAGGCATTTGGTCCTGTTATACAGGCAATATAGTTTTGAGTTATTCTTCTGTTTCCTAATTGCTGTATGATTTTATAATCTCACTTCAAAGGCAGACTGGACCATGCAAAAGACAAAGCTGGTATGAGAAAAGAAGGCAGAGAAGTAGCTAGGATGATTTGTAGAATACTGGCATGACTGCTGGAGTAGCTCCATCCCCAGAGAGAGAAATCTAAGAGTCTGGTCTGGTGTTGGACAGGATGTGCAGCATGTGAGACATATTTGCAGAGCCCAAAGGTGGAGAGGACCCATAGGCAATTGAGAATGTAGATCAGGATTGCCACGGTGTGGTCTGGGAAAGAGATGTGAAAGTAAGAGTAAGTTCAAATTGAACTAGACAATTTTTTTCATGATTTAATAGACGTTGTCCATCGATTTTCAGCTTTCAAGTGAAGCACCCAAAATATCTTACTATGATCCCATCAGAAGTATGTACCATCGCTTCTAAATCTTATCTATCAGCTTATGGTTCTTTGAAAAGAAGGTGTGAGTTTGCACCTCCATTCTTTCTCCACCAGCATAACTATCACCTGGACATGGCACTGTCCCCTCTGATCACCAGTCTCCTATCTCTGTAAAAGGCAGGGTTGGATGAAAGAATCTCTCAGGTACTATATTCATCTGAAGTCTTCTGATTTTCCAACTGTTTTGGAGTGGAAGTTAGAATTGAAATTGGGAGCAGAACTTTGTCTAAAATTCCCTTGTTTTTCTTTGACTATTGCTACATTAGAAAAAGTCGAAGAATTACTTGACCTACCTGTGCAACAGAGTTCCAAAACTATTTTCTGGCCTAGACGATAAAATCAACAAAGGGTACCATCTAATAAAAGATGTGATCTAGGTGTATGGTAATAGATTATGTTTGCTTCATTATTTATCCTTTTCTGTAATAAATGCAAACAAATAAATAAGCCCTGATGAATTAAAATAATGATTGAAAAATTCCATTCAATTTTTCATAAGAGAAGTATCTCTTCAGTTAGAATACTCCAGAGGCAGTGGTTTAGTAAAACAAGTATTTTCAGGTAAGTTGGTGATTAAACTATAACAATAAAGGTGTGTGTTTGATGTTCAAGGAGAACTGCTCTCATCTCATTTTACTATGTGTTGTTTTCATTTTTGTTTGAGCCTCTTTCTTCTTGCAGAAGTCCTGGGGACCAAGGCTGAATCACTTCCATTCCTGTGTCTTCTGATCCCATAACATCCATAATTGCAGACGTTTGGCACTCAGTAAGTATTTGTTGATTGAATGAAGGATAGTCACTACTATCCAGAATTCCACAGTAGAAACTCTATACTTCTGAAAGGCTTTACAAAAATAAAACTGAAAAGTGGCATTAGAAGGTCAATTTTCACTTTTTATTTGCATGTGCTTCTTTTCCAGAAAGAATCCCTAGAAAGGTTTTATAGTTCTAAATGGGCCCTTGAGGATCAAAGCCCAGTAATATTTACAAATGGATTCAAGAGAATCTTGAGAGGTGAAGGAGGGAGTTGGTAACTCATACATTTTGCCCCATCAGAGGTTTTGGGGAAAGTAGGGAAAGTATGTTGATATTTATTTCTATCCTACCATACTTTAATGAAATGCCCCTGTAAGCAGCATGGTGAGAAAGAGGTTCTTGAATCAACGTAAGAGCTAATAGAGAGGTGAAATCAGGCAAATGCATTTGGTTTAGGCTGAGCTGAGTTTTGACTTACTCAAGAAACAAATTTTCAGCTTTAAATCTGAAAATTCAAAGTGAAACTTGGGATTATGTGAGTCATTGGGTGATAGAACTCAGTGTCTCCCAAGGCTTCCAGCACCTTCAAATCATACAATATCTTGGCCTGCTGAACCCTGCCTCAATGTGTCAACAAAGAATGAGGTATGAGGTAATAATCATGTGCAAGAAATAGGCTGAATTTCTCTATTTGTTCACTTTATTCCATGTTCTAGGCATAGTTTATGCACAGGACTTGTAACTATGAATGAAATTCAATCTATGCACACAGAGCTGGGGGAAGATGCAAGGAATAGCTGAATTATTAGAGGACAGTATAATAAATATGAGCACAAGGAGCTCTATGGACATAGAGGAATACTTACCGGACTTGAGGGGTAAAGGAAAGGTCAAGGAAGCAATATCTAAATGAAGACCTGGAGGAATTTTCAGAGTCAGCCAAGAAAAAGTGAGCCGGAGGAAGGAATAACAAGAATTACATGCTCTTAGACCCAGAAGTATGACAGTCTAATAAGTTCTTGAACTGGTGCCTCTTAGAATGTGCGCAAATGAGTTTGAAGGTGGGGAGTCAGGCCAGACAAAGCTGGAAAGACAGAGACCTAATCGTGAAGGAGAGTTGTACCAGGGAGGGGTCTGTGCTCCCTTCCTCTGCAACTGGGGGGTCCTGATGAGGGAGCAGGGAAGTGACAGGAGCAGAGGCCACAGATGGCAGTGCATGAATCAGACTGAAGTGGATTAGGAACGAAGGCCCGCCTAGTGTAGGAAAGCTGGTCGGAGATAATGGTGGTAGGAACTAACCTGAAGGCAGTCGGGATGGAGATGAATGCAAAGAGTCAGCAGAGCTGAATAGAAGCCGTGGGACTTCCTACATGATTGCCAGTGGGACTGAAAGAGGGTGGGGGAGGGAAGAGAAGGACAGGTTGATGCTTTAGTTTCCAGCCAGAGTTCTTGGATGTGCTGCTAAGGAGGGCAGAGAGGCTTAGAGGGAAAGAGGAGGTCAGCTGTGTTCCCTGAAATAATTGTGGGACATACACATGGAGATGTCCTCTAGGTAACGGGATTTCAAGAGAGCAATTTGGTCTAGAATTACAGATTTGGGAGACCTTACAATACTATATAAATTAATTGAAGCTCTGGGGATGAGTGACATTTCAAAGTGACATTTGACAGAGTGAGAAGGAAGGATTGATAAGGAAAGAACCACAAAGGAAACTGACCTTTAAGGGTTGGCCTAAAGAAGGAACCATGCATAGGCAGGAGTCCCTAGAGAAGTGGGAGGGAAATTAGGGCACAGAGGCAGTGTTGCAGCTGAGGAAAGAAAGTGTTTCAAGAAGGAAGTGACAGGCTGGATGGGCCAGGGAGGGCAAGATCCAGATGGGGTCTGGTGGATTGTGTGGTGCCCAAGGGACCTTGTATGGATGTCCCTCCAGTGCATGGGTGGGGAGGGAGCCAGTTGGCCCTGGTTGCAGAATGGTTGGGAAAGGAAGGAGGGGTTGACAAGGGCCCACACGGCTCCAAAAAGCACAGCCACCTTCACAGCCAGACCTGGCTGTCCTGAGTGGACAAACAGAGCAGTGAAAGTGCCCCCAGTGCTGTCTTTGCTTTTCTAATCCATCAGTGATTAGATAAAATCAATGGAAAAGGATCTACCATTATTCAATACAGGTCTGAATGGTGGTATTTTATGGTATAATTTAGGTGCCTAGTCCCAAATTTTAATTCTTGCTTTCACTACTAGCCATGCTATTCTCACCAAATTTCTCAATATCTCTGGAATTCAATTTCTTCTCCTGAAAATGGAGATACTAGAGAGTGTGTTACTGGCCCGTTGAGAGAATAACATTATTATTGAATGTAAAGTGCCTTGTGGCATTGCTTTGCTAAGACAAGCTGCTCCACTCCATTGATTTTGGGGGTTGGGGGGAGGCATGAAGGAAAGGGAGCTGACCTGACCTCACTTCATTCAAAATATTCGAAATGGGTATTGAGTTGGGGTGAAAACTTTTATTCACTTTTCACAGATGAGAAAACTGATATTCGGGAAGTTCCATGCCCAAGGTGGAACCAAGAATTACGTGTGGCACTAGAGCTTGGCCCAGGCCCCCTTCTGCCTCCATCCAGGCCCATCCCAGACTTCTAAAGCCTGGGATCATGTGGAGACGTAGCGATGCCTTCCCCCTGCCGTCCTCCCCATGCACTGCAGTGACTCTAGACGGAGAAGGAGCAGGTTGACTTATAGGGATGGATGAGTTCCTCCAAAACTGTCCTGGCCTCGGTACTGCCGAGATCAGACCCACCCCCCAGGACCCACGCAGCTCCTGCAGGCCAGCCCCGGCCCTGCGCCCTGTGCCTCCAAGCTGCGTCCCTCAGGCTGCCTCTTCTCCATGTCAGGGCATCGGGATAAAGGCCACGGGGTTGGCACCGAGCCCCACTGCCCACCTAGTGACCTGGCCTGGGCGTGTGACTCTGCTGAGCCTCGGCTCCTTTAGTTGTATGCAGTAATTACTTACCCTGGCCAATTCTACCCCAGAGAGCTGCGCTGAGGCCAAACAAGTCAACAGGTATCAGCATTATAAACTGTAAATCAACGACATGGGGAAGAAAGCAGATTGTTTTGCCTACTTTCACACTTAGGTTTCTTAGAAACAGCTGTATTCTGGTCATCATTGGTGGTGGTACTTTTGTTGATTTGGAAGGACAGTGGAGTGTCAGGGGGATGGCGAGGTGGAGGGACAGTGGGGTGAGGGGACAGTGAGGTGGGGTGGACGGTGGGTTGGGGGTGGATGCGCTGCCTTCCAGCCTCCCATGCTGCCTGTAAGGCCCAGGCTTGCCCTGCTCCTTCACGCACTTAGAGAGATTAAAATACCGACCTGGAGATTGTTGAAAGCCTCAGATGAAATAATAATCTTGGAACTAAACCTAAAAAAATAACCGTCCCTCTCAGTCACTGTGTCTTCATTTCCTGGTGTTTAAGGAGAATTGAGCAAAGTAAACAAATGTGGTTTTAAAACAAGCAAGCTGAATGGAATCTTCCAAACAGGAAATCTTAAGACATCTGAATTGACTAAATGGTAACCAGTAATGTTGAGTTTGCAGTGAGGCTTGATTAGCTCACTCTCCTCTAGGGAAAGTGGTGTACAAATCTTAGGTGGGGCAGGTGGGACACTGAGGACTGGGAAAGCACCTGCAGGTATGAGCCCAGGGGAGCATCCCCTACCCCACTGCAGGAGCAGTCGACCCAGCCCCACTGCCCTGCAGAGCGCAGGGGCAAGTGCAGAGTGGGAGAACAGGGGTGGGTAAAGGGTCAGGAGTGCTGGGATCTGTCCCTTGCTATCCCACAGCGGAGGCTGGCAGACATATGTGTTTTGCAGCTCTGTGGGCTCAGCCAGTGGGCAGTTCTGGGGTGGGGGTCAGCCCAGTGGCATCTTATGTCCTGGTGGGGGCTTCAGAGGCTGCAGATGGCAGCTGGATGTGGGAAGGTCATCAAGGTAGGCAAAGGAGCTGAGAATGCAGGGCCTTGTCCCCAGGCCAGTGGCCTCTGAGGAAACCTGGCCTGCAGAGAAGAGTTGACTACACAGCTTCTTTGGGTTTTTGTACCTTGATAATCCATGTCAGGTTCTGATGTTTGCTGATAACAGCCCCCCCCCCAAAAAAAAATTGTAGAAGATGGACCCTTTCCTTGGAGTAGCTTTGGGAAAATATTCATCGATCAAGAGGACAAGCCTTGCTTTCTCTGTAAGTAGAAATGGAAACCTTGTGAGCACAGAGCTCACCCACGCATGTGCTGGAGAAGGAAAACCATGTGATGAAGACAGTGGACCATCCTTGCCGAACATGGATTTATTGACTGCCTGCTATGTACAGGGTATAATGGGCCCTGTCCCGTGGGGAGAAGAAGATGCTGGGCATGGTTCAGACGTCACGCGAACAAGCACACTTGACGAGGGTCCATGTCCACGCTTGGGTGAGAGCTGTGAAGAGAGGCAGCTGGGCTCTGAGGACACGGGCAAGGCCTGGGCTGGCGTGACTCTTCACTAGGGTTGAGTGTGGCAGGAGGCAGGGCTGCCTCGTGCCCAGCTGCTAGGAAAGGAGGCAGGAGCACCTTTGGGGAATGTGCTCTGGGAGGCTGGGGCGGTTTTGGCAAGTGGTGCTGGGTGAGGCAGACAGGCTCTGGCCTTCATCCGAGGAGCAGGGGAAGCCCACTCACTGGCCTTCTGACCTTGTAAATGAGTCTCTCACACCCTAACAGCCATTCCCTTGAGACGCCATGGTCAGGTCCCAGGAAATAGGTACGAGTGGGTGCCAAGGGGTACTAAGGGCGGCTGCCACGGTTGCCTTCGTATTTGCAGCCTGCCTTTTCTGAGCACCGTTGGGTTCTAGGCCTACGTTGGGTGCTTGTCTGCATGGCAGAGCTTTGTAAATGTGGCCTCTCGAAGGGAAGGCATCCACTGATAGCTGAGGACATTCAAACTATTTTTAAAGTGGTGGGATGCTTTCTTCCAATGAAGTCTTAATCAGAAGTCTAGATTATAAAACAAATACAAATGAAGATGCTGGGGGTGGACCCAGGCCAAAGAGCAAGTGCTCCGAGTCTTGGATCCTCTTCTCCTCTGGGGGACCTCAGAGCAGCTATAATACATCTCCTCCAGGTAGCGCTGGCTCCAATTTCTTAATTCCAAAGACAGCTTCTGATTTCTCTCAATCTAATATGACAAGTGGTCTGATTTAGATTGTAAGATTCACCAGAAAGAATGGTAGTCTTGGAGAATTTGGTTAGCTCCTCTGTGCCTCATTTATTTTACCCTGTAAAAAGGGACAGTGGTGGTCTGTAACACTGGCTGAGATGAAATGCCAATTAGCCACACGGCTGCCACAGAGATGGTGCTGGGCACTCAGGAGGTGACTTCCATGTGTGAGCTCTCCTGGGCATCGCCAGTAGTTGCCACATGGAATCCGACAGCGGGGTTTGGGAATGCTTAGGATGGGCGCTGCAGTTTTGGGAAGTTTTTTTTTTTCTCCTAATCATATATATTTTTTTTAAATTGCAAAAAATAGCGTGTATACAGAGAAGCAATATATTTCAAAGCACACCGCAACAATTTAGTTATAGAAAAGATTTCAGAGTTTGGTATGGGTTACAATTCCACAACTTTTGGTTTTTACTTCTAGCTGTTCCAAGACATTGGAGACTAGCAGCAATATCAATATAATGATTCAGTAATCATACTCATTTGTAAATCCTGTCTTCTCTATTATAACTCCTCCTTTTCCTTTGATCCTTCATCCAATCTTTAGGGCTATTTGGGCTATGTCCATTCTAAATTTTTCATGTTGGCAGAGGCCGTTGCTAATATGGGGTAGGGGGATAGAACTAGCTGTTGTTCAGGAGAGGCTGGTCCCTCTGCATTTCAGGACTTATCTAGTCCAGAGACCCATCTGGAGGTTGTAGATTTCTGGAAAGTTACCCTAGTACATGGAATCTTTGTAGAAGGTTCTAGGTGTTCTTTAGGATTGTTAGGTATAGTTTTGGTTAGAGTTAGAAAGCCATGATAGGTAGCAATGTTTAATTGAAGCTTGTGTAAGAATGACTTCCAGAGTGGCCTCTCGACTCCATTTGAATTCTCTCAGCCACTATTTCCTTATTTGTTACACTTCTCTTCCCCATTTGGGTCAAAATGGCATTGTTGATCCCACAGTGTCAGGACCAGGCTCATCCCTGGGAGTCATCTCCCATGCTGCCAGGGAGACTGTCACCCCTGGATGTCATGTCCCATGTGTGGGAAGGGCAATGGTTTCACTTGCAGAATTGGGCTTAGAGAGAGAGAGAGAGAGGTCACATCTGAGTCACAAAAGAGGTCCTCCAGAAGTAACTCTTCAGCATACCTATAGGTACGCTAAGCTTCTCTGCTACATATATAAGCTTCACAAGAGCAAGCCTCAAGATCAGGAGCTTGGCCTGTTGATTTTTGTGTACCTAACGTCTTGGGAAGCTTTTTACAGGTGCCACATAGTGTGCAATTACAGCCATAAGGTTTTCTCAGAGGATATTCTGTATTTCTCATTCTGGAAATTTGTTGTTGCATAAGGTTCATATTCTCCTGTGCAGGTGCAGTTCACATCAATTTGCAGTATTCCATGCTAGGAATGATTAGGCACCTACAGTTGATGTGGTACTTTAATGCTCCTGGGTACTATTATAGCTAGAACAAGGTACAGCCACCCCCCAGGCCCTGACCATCCACTTCCCAGGACTCTGGGGTGGTGTTTGTGTTGAAATTATTTTTATCCAATAATTAAAGCCACATATTTATTCATGTACTCATTTCCTTTTACTGAATTACAAATTAAGTCAAATAAAGAACTAAGCCTCTGGAGGGTTAAGAAAATATGAAATCTACACTTAGAACTCAGGGTCTAACAGGAAAAATAAGAAATAGGCATAGAGGATTATGATATAAGGCAGAAGCGGTAGTTATCATAAAAGCGTTTCAAGTAAGTTTCCTGGGTATTTAGAGAAAGGGCTGAGGACTGCTTTACAGAGCAGCTGGGGATTGAGGTGAATGTTGGAGGGTTCCTGGCTGAGGAATCAGAGAGAGACCGTGTGAGAGTAAAGAGAGGGCAGTTTGGTGGGAGCTGGTTACATATGGCTGGCGGTGGGAAATGAGGTTGGTGGCTGTGTTGAGTGCAAAATATAGAGTCTCTGAAAGGTCAATCAAGACATGGTGCTTTGTTTGTATTGAGGGGAGGCCAGAGTGGTTTTGAGTAGAAGTGCATTACAGCATAGCTGAACTTCCAGGAACGAGCCGTTTGTGATGACTTTTAGGATGGATGGGCAGGCATCGGACATGTGGAGTGAGAGAGGTGGCATCAGCAGTCCAGATGATGAAGGCCTGAAGTGGGCAGTGGGGGTGAATGTGGGAGGATGGACTCCAGGGATGGAGATGTTTAATCAAAAGATGTGGGAATTCTGTTAACTGTCAACAATCCCGAAGAAGGAAGATTGAGAGGCTCCTGTGATATTTCCTCACCTGGATGGCAGAAGCTCGTGTGATATTACTCACCTGAATGATGAAGCTCCTGTGATATTGCCCACCTGAATGATGAGGCTCCTGTGATATTGCCCATGAGATTCCTGGACATTTTTTCTGCAATCCATAGACATCTGTCCTTGCCTCTTTCTGGAGCTCAGATGGCCAAGTTGCAGGTGTTTGGATTAATGGCAACACCTGCCTGGCGCTGTTTCTGTTCAATGTGTGTTCCTTCCTTTTAATTTCCCTTCCCATCTTCTCCATCACTTCCCAGGCATTGCCCTCTGGCTGGTCCTCTGCATGTGACTCTTTCTTTACTCTTGATCTCCCATAAAGAGCCAGCAAATGTGGCCAGTTCTTTCAAAGTGGTGTTTGGATTTTTTGATCGTCTCCTCCTACTTGCTAAAACACTTGAAGTTCTTTTGAGTCACCCACAGTAACACCTACCAAATTTTGTGATATGTGTTAGGACTATTTTCTTATCACCGTCCTGGGTGTTGAAATTAGAGGAGTTAGTAAGAGCCATGTGCTCTGCCCTCAGTGTGCTTGCACTCAGTGAGGAACTTGTTCCATGCCCCTTCCTCTCCATCCTCGTCCTTCTGCATTGCTTACTTCTCCTCATTTCTTGTCTGTTGGGTTCCTTCTCCCCAGTGGTCTCCATGGCACTAGTACCACCTTTCCAATGGCTCATCCGCATTGCCATGGTTTCTTACGAAGACAACCGATCATATAAATGTCCTGCAAAACCTCCAATGGCTCCTTATTTCCCATTGAATAAACTCACACTGCAGAGGCAAACATTCAAACTTACTACAATGAGATGCCTGTTCCTCCCTCTGGAGAAATTGAATTCTCAGTGACCAGCAAATACAGGTCCAACATCTTAAAGCCCAACAACTTCACAAAAATCCATATCTTTGGAAGTTTGGCTGTTCACCAACTCCACAGTTAGGGACTAGCTGGTTATGTCCAAATACACAAGAGCTTTGCCACGGTGGTGATCCAAGGAGCTGTGGAGTTGAGGGTACCCTCTGCAGCAGGGTAACAGAATATTTCAGCTGTGCCTGTTCATGGTGGAAAGTGGTTTGGTGGGAACAGTGTTGACTTTGCCATCATATTCAGCAATGTGACCCTGGGGGGTTCTGAGCCTCTAAGATCTCCTGCTCCTCACCTGCCACTTGAGGTGGCATTGTGAGGGGCACAGGTGAGCCCTGGCCTGGCCGAGGACAGTGGGTCTAGGCAGACAGAGCAAAATCACCGTATCAAGCCCATGACTAGAGTGGGGGCCTGTGGAGATTTTCTAAAGACAGGGTCTCAGGACAGTGGTCCAGCATGCTGGACAAGGTGCTCCGTGCTTACGGAGAGTAGGGCCTCTCGTGGCTGGGTGTTGGAAGAGGGACTTGACTAACTGAGTTTCAGCTGGGGAACACCCAGTTTGAGGTTGTGAGGGATTAGGTGATGTCCATTTCCTGGTCTTTCTGTCCATTCACTTTCTCATTCAACAAATACTTTTGGGTTCTGATTCTCTGCTATGTGTGAGGCTGCAAGGAGTCTGGCTTCACCTGTGGAGACCACAGCAAGGAGGCCAGAGTGGCTGAAGGGAGGAACAGGGCATGGGGGGACAGGCCAGAGGTGGCCTGCGACCCTATTGCATCACTCCCCCAGACCTTAGAAGGAACTGGGGCTTTCACTCTGACTAAGAGGGCAAGCCCCATAGGCTGTGAAATCAATGGCCCAGGAGTGAAATTTCAGATAACTGGAAAAAGCTGTGATTTGGATATTTTAAAAAGGGTAAATTAACCAGTGACAACATGTGTCTGCATGCTTCCAAGAAGGGAGGAATTTCTACCTGAGGGACTGCAGAAGGAGGCCCAGAGGAGGTCTGGTGTGAGATGAGTCCTGGGGAGGTGAAAGAGGCTCAGATGAGGTTAGTTGTGAGCCGAGTCCCAGGGAGGTAACGGAGGCTCAGTGGAGGTCAGGTGTGAGCCAAGCCCTGAGGAGTATGTGATATGTGCAAAGAACAGTCTGACCTGTGAGATGCTCAGGTTGAGGGGTCTAACCCTAGAAGGTCAGCTTCTAGGAGCTGATTGTGATCCTAGCATGGATGTGACCATGATCATCCCGGAGTCCCCAGGATCAGGCCACCACCTTACAGACACATTTGTGACAGGAATGATGCCCCAAGGATACAGACTCATTAAAATATGACAAAACTATGGCTCCATTTAACTAGATGGCTGAGTTAATTAGTGACAGCGAGGCTGTCATGTTCAGCCTGGCAACTCCCCTCCACAACTCCAGGGGGTGCTGTGCACACACAAAACCTGCACAGCAAATCAGAGCCACTGAAGTGAGAGTGAGTGTACTTGATGGGGGTGGGTGTTTGTGAGCTTACACCTACCAGGTGCTCCGGACCCCTCCGTGGCCAGGGGCTGTCAGGTGGAGCTGCTGAGGCTGCGGGTGATGTGGCCAGCTAACCTGTTCTCCATAGAGATGAGTCGGGGTAGGCCACCTGGCTGCTCCCCACACCCTGCCATGGACATGCATTCTACACTGGGCAGGTTGCTTAGCCTCTCTGGCCTTGCTGGGATCCCAGATCTAAAATGTTCTGACTGTGAGATTTTAAATGATTGTACTGGATTAATGTAACGAGGTACAGAGGACCCTTCCATTCTTCAAGTTCTTAGCTTTCTCCTTTTACCCTCTGCAACACAGTTCAGTCCCCACCTCACCTGAGCTTTCTCAGATACCTGTCTGGGTCACAGGCGCCTTCTCAAAGCACCTGTGATATGCTAGGCTACCTCTGGCACAGTCTATTGTCCATCTCAAGTCTGTCCATCCCCATTTAGAGGTCACTGAGGGCAGGGCTATGTCTTATTGAAATTAGTGCCCAGTAAACATCTGTTAAATGAGAGGAAAAGGTGATTCTTGAGATTATAATTACTATTTGAATATATATGAATTTGAGAAATACAGTTTATGTTGTATGCTGAACAGGGTTGTCAAAAGCAAGGAGATGTAAATTTAGTCATTCAAACATTTCTTTCCTTATAATAGCAGATGCAATCCTGACAGGGTGCCAGGCATATTTGAAAATTTTCATATGTATAACATGGAAATGCAAGGAAATCTTCAGGAGTTCTGCACGGTCTGCCGAGGCCTGACCAACCCAGCACTTTCTCATGGCAGGATTTCTGATGAAATCAGAACTGCTGGGTCCTGACCTAATGTTCCAAAAAGCCAGAGATGCTGAAACCAGAGAACTCTGAAGGGGCATTTTTCTTGGGGCAATATCGGGAAAACACGCTTGCCGATGACTAATTCCCCTCCTGCTAATGGTCTGCATTATCTTTGAGGGTTTTCAGGATAACTACATTTAAGCCATTGTCAAGTTCCCACAGATGAAAGCAAATAGGCCTGGGTCTTCTAATGCACTTCCTCGCGCCGCCCTGTTCGCTTGGTGCTGCCTGGTTTTGGGGTGCTATGGGTGGTGGGGGCCGAGACGGAGCTGGTGCCCTGGGTTGGGCACCTGCCCCAGACCTGCCCTGAGCCAGGGCTCAGGACACAGACGCCAATAGAATGCCACTGCCTTTGGGAAGTTACTCACACGACAAGGCACATAGTCAGAATAGAGTTTATCTGTCTCTCTGTTTCCACATTAAACCTGCAGGCCAGACACCCAGCCCAGCAATGCCAGGACTTCCCGTGTGGCCATGCAGGGCTCCCTCCTTCTCCTGCCCCAGTCTCCGCACTTCCAGGGAGACTTTCAGGGAAGCTGAAGTTGTTGAATGGAAAGAATTCACCCTGCTTCCTTGAGAGTGCTGGGAGCACCACGTCTTCGCTCTGACATTCCCCCAAGGAAATAGAAGCATGCAGAGCCCGCTTTGTATATTTTGCGCTGGATGGGTGGGGGGAACCTCATTGTGATGTGGTCATCGGTGGTCACTGGCAGATGCAGCATCTCCTCCGTGGACTGTGCCACAAAATCAAAACAGCTGTTTGGGGCCAAAAGCCATTTTCCCGGAGCGCCACACAGTGTTAGAGACGTCCTGCCCCTCCCGGGGTTACCTGGCTTAGCCCCCTGGTGCTATGCAGGCATTTCAAATGCCACCAGGGGTCATCATGGGAGGAGACACCCACCTGCCCCAAAGACACTCCTGCAGTGTCCATACCATTCTCACGTAGGGAAAGACACAGACTCCGCTGTGGGCAGGCAGCTGACCACCCCTAAAAGTGGTAGATTCAGACCAGTTGTGTCCTTCTCCTTTCTGCAGACTTCTCGTAGCCTTTTGCCTTGGCCGCAGGGTTCCTAGGGTTGAAGCCCTCATGTCGTGTGCTCTACTTAATTTCAGAATCACCTACAGGCTTAGTTTTCCAGATGCTAAAACAAATACCATACAGTGGGTAGGCTGAAACAACGGGAATTTATTGGCTCATGGTTTTGAGGCTAGAGGTCCAAATCAAGGTGTCAGCAAGGTGATGTCTGGGGCTACAGGCCATCTTTGGATCCTTGGCTTTTTCCCCATATGGCGATGCTCACCTGGTGTCTTCTCCTTTCTCTTACACATTTTTACTTCCAACTTCTTGCTTCCTCCACATGGCTTTCTTTTTCTATTACTAAATTCCTTCTGTTTATAAGGGACTTCAGCAATCCAGATGAAGATGCAATCTGTTTCAGGTTGCCACATCTTAATGACGCCTTCACCAGGCACCACTTACGATGGGTTCTCACCAACAGCAATCGATGGAGACTGAGAGCATGTTTTTGTCCCAGGACACCAATTCCACCCTGCATACCTACTGTTGGCCTACAGCCCAGCTGCTGTGTAAGCAACATCCCACAGCCTTCCCTGGCCTCTGGGCCCAGCTCCCACCACCTCCCGGTGGAGCAAGGAGACCAGACTGAACCCATGGAGAAGCCCACTGGTATCCTGCTCCAAAGGCACCGCTCAGAGTCTGCAGCGCAAACAGAAAGTAGGAGCACCTCTCCTCTTCTATCTCCTCTTTCTAGGTTTGATACATGGACTAGGAGGCAGAGGATTGGCTAAGATGATTCCGCAGAAAGCAGAAAGATGGCTAGTCAACAAACCAAGGAGCTTTTCTCCCATATCAGCCAGTGCATAAATACAACAAAAAAATGAACAGCACTTTTTCTTCCTGGCATGTTAGTTAAAAAAATCAAATCCTTAAGGCTGAGCAGAGTTCGTACACTGCCGGTGGGATTATATATTGGTAGAATCTAAGTAAAATAATTTAGCAATATGTATCAGGAGCCTTAGTTTTAAACACAACTTTTCTTTAATGGATTAAATGTTAGCAACATTTAAATGGGTTAAATGTTTGCGACCAGTTTTTTTGTTCTACATGTTATCTTTCGTCTCTCATATTACACATATGATTGCCAATTTGTTATCCTTTGGAAACATAAAATTTCTCCACTGGGTGGGATGCATCTTAAAAATAGATTTTTCAATAGGAGTACTATTGGTGATATTTTCCCTTGTATATTTGAGACTATGGCTGTATGCAGAATTTTAGGAGCACAGATTCTTTTTCTCAAAAGTGCATAGCTAGACAATTGTTTTGTTTTCTATTATTTAACATTGCTGCTGTCCATTTCTTTTTTTTTCTTTCATTTTGTAGATGGTATCTTTCTTTCTTTGACCCCGATGTTTATTTATTTATTTTTTATCTCCAAGGCTTAGCAATTTCATCAAAATATGGCATAATGTTAGTCATTCTTCATGAATTCTTCCTGGAACACATTGAGTCCTTTAGGATTTCAGATCCAGGTGTTCATTTTCAGAAGTCTTTCTTCATTTCCTCTTTGATATTTTCCTGTATCATAATTCTTGTCACAATATTAGCAACCCTATTTATCCTAAAGTGACAAGTAGATTATTACCCACACTGATTCCTTTTTAAACTCTTTGTCCTTTTCCCCTCATTCTACAGGAGTTTTCTCATTCTACCTCTTATGCCACTATCTCAATTTTCTGTAATGTCCTCTCAGTTCTATTCCTGGATACTTCTACTGCTCCTTCAAAAATTCTGTCATAGACTTACATTTATTTTCTCCTTGTTATTTTCTTTATCCCTGTTAATGCCATTCATCGTTTATTTTGTCATCTTATCTCTGAGCTGATCTTTTTAACATTCATAGTCTCTTTAATTGATTTGACAATTAGTTGATGGTGGTTATCTAAAATTTGCTCCTGTTCCCTGGAAAATGTCTTTTTTTTCTAAAGACTTGTAATCTCTGTCCCTCTTTTGATTTCATTTCCTCTTTTCTCAGAATTTTGATAAGTCTCATATTGTTTTGGCTTTCCTTTGTCATTCTCTTTAAATCCAGGCTGTTGCATTTAGAGTGGCTTATAATAGCCGACATGCTGTGAGTGAGTTGAGCACGGGCTGGAGAGCTCAGTGTTGATGGCTTCCATCTCTGATCAATCCTTCAGATGCCTTGTGGAGTAGGAAGAGAGCTAGGACACTGGGCTTCAGCAGATGGCACTGGCTACTTTTTCTTGATCTCTAATTTTATTGAAATCTCTTCAGAGTGAGGGCTAATCATCACTGGGATATTTAGGGCACATTCTGCCTTTACTCTTTTCTCCTGGTTTGGGTGAAGACTAATCTAACCCCTTTGATGTACAGCACTTGTGGTTAGTAGGCTTTTGGTTTGTGATGTCTATATGTATTTAATCTTCTACCATTCTGAACTTTTGAACTGCTCTCTCTCTTTCCTTTCTCTCTTTGATTCTCATTTAGCTGATACAATTACTCCTGCATGATTATTCTTCTAGTTCTTTCCTCAGTAGGAATGCAAATCTCAATGGTAGAAAATGAGGGTGGAGTGGGGGTCAGTAATTTGTTCTGTAGCTTTCTCTGCCCTATCTAAACCAGTGTTCATCTTTCTGAATGAGCTTGCCAGGAAGGTTTCCCACACTTTAACTCATTGATTTCCAGCCAGACGTCACCATTCTCTTTGAAAGGAGAGCCGTGTAATGTTGCTGGCCTCCTTGATGGATGGACATTTTGCTTTTACGGATTGATTACCACCACTCTAAGAGCTTTTGCAGGGCAGATAGTTTATCCATAGCCTTTGCATGCTACTTTTTCACCTAGCAAGTATTTAGAGAAATCTTTTTAAACATTTTTATTCTACTTGAATTGACTGAGAGACTCAAAGTCAAGAGTGTAGACATAAGTCAGTAACTATATACAACATCCCTGCTGAGTTCCACGACATAAAAGTATGATGTTCAGACACTGACTATAGTAGGAGAGCATGATTTAGTGAGCGTGACAATCTGTTCTGAAAGGAGAATTTAATTATTGTTATAAATTATAAGCATAAGGATGAGAATACATTCATCAATCTGCTTGTGCAATGGATAACTTGGTGCAGATATTTGGCCACATGCGAAATGGAAATTTCTTCCATCCTCAAGGTTTTATACTTATGTCAATGTCACAAGCACCATATGTAGATATGTGTAGATGAGAGGCAGTTTAAAATATAGCAGATTTCAAACAGTTCTTTCTATGCCATCCCATACACTATGGAATTAAAACAAAAAAAAAAAAGGAAAGTAAAAAAATCTGCTCTACCAATCTGTTTCAAGAATCCTGAAAGATGTACAAGACAGAAATTCCCAGATGAGACATATATCTCAGTTCCCACCCACTAAACCCAATATAAACAACCCCAAGGACACCTGGCAGAAGTCAGGAGGGGACAGCTCACATCTCCCTTTCCTTTAGACAGATCTGTAATGAAATCGCCACTGATGGGAGGCCGTTCCTAGTTCTATGTGACCAGAGCACGACAATCACTTCCATCACTCTCTGTGGAATGACTTGTGAAATGTCACTTCCTTCAAGTTCGGTGGTAAACGGGACCAAGTCTTTCCCAAATGTTTGGATAATTCTGTGTGAGATGGTGAATGGCCTCACCACCCCAGCACACTGCACCTCTGAACTCACCACGGAGCTGGGCTTCTGCCATGGCCTCCAGCTTCCATCCCATTCCACAGTGGGCTCGTACTAAGTAGGCTGGAGAAGGTCTAGGTTTAAATCCTGGGTCCGTCACTGTGTGGTTGACTGCTTGCTCTCTCCACTGTGATGGGAGTAACATCTGGCGAGGCCTGGGGACCTGTGCACCTGCGGCAAAGCTCAGACACCATTCCTTGGTTTCGTCCTCACGCTCTGCACGTGAGCCGAGAAGTAGCACTGGGCTGGCCATCAGGATACCTGTCTACCCTTGAGGGTCTCCCCTGCATGATCTTACACATGGCAGCATTCTGCTCTAGCTTTGACTACCTCTTAATTAAATGAGATTCTCTCAAAAATGATCCCAAAGTCACTTCCAGCTTTAAAATTGGCAAAGTTCTGTAGATCATTTTGTTATCTGCCCCAAAGCTACCTACGGACAGCTGCCTGTCTCCTCTGGGCAGTCCTCGGGGCCTCTTCTCTGGTGCTTATGCAACCCTATAAAGTCACCTGGACCATGAGCTCCCTATGGGCAGTCACTGCCTTCATTCACTTGGGTGTTCCCCGGGTGTCAGGGCTCAGAATTATGGTAGGGGCTCATAAAATGTTCTTTGGATTATTGTGATTTGATCAACTCATTTCCCTCAATGTTATGGAACACATCTGTTGGCAATTATATTTTCTTTTCTATGGGCTTTGAAAAGAGAGTCTTAGGTATTTCTAGTGGTATAATTTGAGTTAAAGGCAGCTTTCCCAGAAAATGTCAGCCTTCAGTTGCAATGAACC
Source organism: Myrmecophaga tridactyla (assembly GCA_004026745.1). Lineage (NCBI taxonomy): Eukaryota > Metazoa > Chordata > Mammalia > Pilosa > Myrmecophagidae > Myrmecophaga > Myrmecophaga tridactyla. The sequence continues at coordinate 19,080 of PVIY010006771.1, forward strand.
AGGCAGACAGACGTTAATTCCACTTATATATAAAGATGAGAATGGTTTTAGCACCCTTATGAGGGTGGATTTTCTAATTTGAAGTTTCTTCATTCATTAAAAGTTTGCAAAGTGCCAACTACTTGTCACCAATGGGAGTAGGCACCGGGGAGATGGACAAAAAAGTACAATTAAAAGCATGCCCAGTTTTTGATTTAGTAATCGTTTGGACTTGGAAATGTCACTTAAAATTAGTGAAAATCTTACTCCCTATCTGTTGAAGGAAGACAATATTTGCCTTGTATATCTCAAGAGGCTATTATGGGTTCTCGCGAGATTGAACTTTAATGGCAAACTGTATGACTTTGCCAGTATGAACTTTATTGGCAAACTGTAAAATGCCAAATTAAATAAAGCCAATGATAACCATTTTAGTTATTTTCCTTCACTCAATTAACATTGATCACTTGTTAGTAGATTCAGTATCTACTAAAATACCTAGTATGTGCAGATTTTTTTCTTTATTTCAGAGCAACACAGTGCTTTTTGAAAACAGACCTGAGAGCAATGTTCCATGACTTCACTTCTCTTTAATTAGTTTTTGCCTCCTTCCCCCGGGGATTGCTCCACTCTTAGAAAAATAGTCTGCTGTAACTTGTTTATATTTGTAATATCTTAGGTAAATTTATCAATTGATCACAAACTTTCCCCCTTTGTATATAGTGTTATTTATTTATTTATTTATTTATCGCATGGGAAGGCACCCGGAATCGAGCCCAAGTCTCCAGCATGGCAGGTGAGAACTCTGCCTGCTGAGCCACCCTGGCCCTCACCGTATATAGTGTTTGACACTCAAATTATTTGTATTTAAATAATGCTTGATCAGCATTTTAGGGCTCTTCTTCATCTTTCTACAGAAAAGTTTAGGGTTAATGGTTGAAAACCCTAACACTTTAATGGCTTTTTTAAAAAGCTGGAAGATATGGGTGACAGTGACAACTTGGTCCTTTTCTACCTTCATGCAGTTGGGAAAACCAGGGGCCTTGAGTGAAGACAATCCCTAACAGAGGGGGTTGCAGCCAAAGGAGCTTGGGCCTGGAGTCAGAGAGTTCTTTGTGACTTTGGGATGCTACTTATTGTCTCTGACTCTGTATTTCCTTTTCTACTAAATGAAAACATTGATCCCTAATCACAAAACTACTGTAAGACTGGCACACAGTGGCTCCTAATGCATCCCCTGTCCTGTAGCGGGTCTCTCCATGAGTGCAGAGCAGAGGGAGCTGGGGTTGGGGTCTGGGACTTGGTGTCCCACACCTGTCCTGCTTTCCACCATGCCCCACATGCCCCCCACGGACCTGGGAATGCTCAGCCCTGCTTTGGAAAAACATCCACAGGGGTTTCTTCCTACCTTGTCTCCCTCACTCCCACCAAGTCATACTGGACCTGAGAACACCTAGACCCTTTACAAATACATTTGCTTATCATTTCAATTTCTTGCACAGATATTAGGGAAGAAAATGCATTTCAATTAACTGCCTAATAAGAGGCTGTTCTAGTTAGATAGCTTCCAGAATGCAATATACCAGAAATGGAATAGCTTTTATAAAGGGGAATTTAATAAACTGCAAGTTTACAGTTCTAAGGCCAAGAAAATGTCCCAATTAAAAGAAGTTTATAGAAATGTCCAGACTAAGGCATCCAGGGAAAGACACCTGATGAAATTCAAGAAGGCTGATGAAATTCAAGGTTTCTCTCTCAAGTGAGAAGGTACATGGCAAATACAGTCAGGGTTTCTCTCTTATCTGGAAAGGCATGTGGCAAATACAATGTCATCTGCTAGCTTTTTTTCCTGGTTTCCTCTTGTGAAACTCCCCAGGAGGCATTTTCCTTCTTCATTTCCAAGGTCGCTGGCTGGTGGACTCTCTGCTTCTTGTAGCTATGTCATTCTCTGCTCTCTCAGAATCTCCAGCTTTCTCCAAAATGTTTCCTCTTTTACAGGATTCCAGTAAAGTAATCAAGACCCACCTGGAAAGGGTGGAGGCACATCTCCACCTAATCCAGCTTAACTACCACTCCTGATTGAGTCACATCTCCAGGGAGATGATCTAATTACAGTTTCAAACATACAGTACTGAATAGGGATTAGGAGAAATGGCTGCCTTTACAAAATGGGATTAGAATTAAAGCATGGCTTTTCTAGGGTACATATGTCCTTTCAAACCGGCACAGAGGCAAATGCAGTTCAGGGATTCAAAATTCTCTTTATGTTGAGTACAAGTTGATGTGCACAAATTTGCACATGCTAGGGCCTTGAATTTTAATGATGAGTCTAATTAAATAATTTCTGCTGATTACCTCTAAAACCTCCTCCAATTCCATTTCTTCATGGGAACATTTGGTCATTTATTTTCATCCTTTCTGATGGCTCCAAATTCTTCTATTGTCTTTTCTATGTTGGGTGGCATCTTTTGGGTGGAAAGCTAACATGTATCCATTTACGTTAACAAGACTCTTAGGGTGGGACATTTCAGTTGCTTGGCTAAGTGTGCTAAGCAACATTTTCTTTAGGCAGGAGACCACATGTGCAGCATCTTCATTTCTGGTTTGAAGCCCTCACTGCATCCACCTGCTTCAAATGCCAACTTGGCTTCACTTAACTCACACGGGTCCCCAACAATGCAGCCATCAGTGGGATTCTGCATTCACTGTCTTCAGCTAATTCCCTGAGGATGCTGAAATGGAAGGAAGTGAGTAGAGAGTCCACCTTCTGAAACTTAACCAAGCAGTGTGGGCCACACCAGCAGGTGAGCACCACACCCTAACCATTATCTTATGAAATCTTCCCAACGAGCCTGTAAGGTCCCAGCTGTGACACCACTGTGCAGAGGAGGGAACAGCATCCAGGAGGAGACCTTGGTTCCACACCTGTGCCTTGCGATCTCCCCAAGTTGGAACGGGAGGGTTTTCCCTGTGGCCTCACTGCCTGCTATTACATGGGTGGTGGTCGATAAATCTCTAACTTCTGGATGTCTGTATGGGGAAAGGAACCCAGACTTTATGAGCTCTTCCAGGATGGGACCATATCCAGGCAACAGAGCAAAAGAGACCACCTATGGTTCATGAGACTTACCAAATGTATTGTGGTGGGGGTGGGGGTGGGGGTCTCAGTTTTCACCTCACTGTTTGTAAATGGTGTCATGGGGGGAGCCAGGGCAGCCAATGAGAGGAGCAAAGTTCCGGGGAAAAAGTAAGATGAGTCTTCTGGGCTGGTGTGCATGAGTTTTCTGTCTGAACCTCAACATGAAAGCTCTTACTGTGCTGCCAAGCCTGGGACAGTGGGCACTGAAGCCCTTTCTTCAGAGGGGACGAGGCTCTACAGAGGAGGCTGAGTGCACCCTGCTGTAGTTTTGGCTCCAGCAGCCTCCTTTCTGCAGAGGTGTTTTCCTTCACTTGGGCTAGGCTGAGCTTCATTTCAGAGAGGCATAAACAAGTCTGAAATCCTCAGGGGATCTGGCACAGGAAAATGAAGTCATTGCACAAGTCAGAACGACAGGATGCTGAAATTCTTTGTTTAGCTCTTCTGTGTTGTAGGAGCCGAGTTCTCTCCAGCTTCCTGGAGGGAGGAAGTGGGTATGTATGGAATACCCATTTGCATTTTATAGTCCTCAAGGTCCTTTCCCCTTACATAAAGCATCCAGCTTAAATCTTACAGTCAGCTCTACAAAAGGCAAAACAAGGAGCCATTGAGTCAATGCAGTCGTACCGACCTGACCTCTCTGTCTGCCTTGATGTGGGTGGGGGTAGGGCTTAAATTCTTCCCCCAAGGAAACCTGCACATCTCTTACTTCATCCGGCTTGGGGTCGTGTGGGCAGACAGGAAGATCATTAAATTATTTTTGGGCTTTGGACATAAGCCTCCAGAAGGAGCAATAATGGGAGTCTAAACTCTCCAGGTCCTGTCTCTTCCCTGTTTGGTCTCAGGTGTTTTGTTTCCTGCCTCAGTAGCTTGAAGTTCCCCTGCCCTGGCTGCCTCCTCCTGAGGCATTCATTGACCACCCTACAGCACTGCAGCCTGATTCAGCAGCAGCTGCCTCTACTTGTCCTCCACTGTCCTTGCTGCTGTGTCTCTAGGTTCACCTTCCCCAGGCTCTCAGCCATCCCATATATGCCACCTTATTTAGTAAGCACAGCAGCTCAGGAGAGTTGGCACCTCTCTCTTCATGGAAAGAAATCAGAAATGCAGAAATGATAACAAGTTGCTCAGGGTTGCACAGCTGCTTTAAACAGCAAGACTGTTTAAATTCTCTCCACAGCCCTCCCACCAATCATGCTCCCCTTTAAAGTTTATCAGTCTTTCCCGAAGGCCAGCCAACCATTCTGTTATTTGCCATCCCCCGAACACAAAACAGTGACTTCAGCACCTGTTCTAGGGCTGCATTAGGGGCTGTCCATGTGGCCACCACTGCAGGGTGCCATGTTTCTCTATTGTGCAGTCCGGGGTTCAAAGCTGCAGGTGGGCACTCACCTTGGGGCCCTTTCCTTGCCCACCAGGGCCTTGTTCCCAAGAACCCTTTGCTCCTTGGCCACCGGCCATCTGTCTCAATACTACTTCCATGGTTTCTTCTGCAAATAGGAGTCTTTTTCAATCTTGGATAAGTCAGACTTACAAAGGGAAACTTGTAGAAATGACTTTCCCCTTGCTTAATTATAATATCCTGAGGTTGAAGTCAGCAGTTCAGAGAAGTTTGTATAAATAAGCTGCTCCTCTAAATACCTGCATATCCACACAGCACTGGATGGGGAATCTTCTTTTCTCTCCTTTCAATCTCCAGACCTTAGGTATGAACTTGGGTACAAATGAACTAATTTCAGATAGCAGCAAAAGCAGGGAAGGCTAAGGAAATTCTGTCTCTTCGAAATGAAGCAGCATTGGGTTTGCGTGGCTGTACATAGTGTCCCAAGTGGCATACTGCTCCAAAACAGTTCAGATGCTTTTTTAGATACAAAATGAGTGTGTGTTTGGCAGTGCCAAGTGCCTGCCTGCAGAGCTTTCTTCTGGAAGGGACAGGCATGGAAAAACTGAGCAGTGATGCCCCAGTACTGCCCTTTGGGAGCTGGCATGCCACCAGCCAGAAAAAATAGATTCCATTACCGTTTGCATAATACAGAAGCACGTGTTTTAGAAGAGAAATATCTAGTTTAAATATCTTTTGCTCCTTAAGTTTACAAAAGCACTTTCCAAGCCATTCAAGAGTTTCTGTAAAAATGCACTGGGAGCTGTCCTATGTGAGGTGTTAGGAGACAACGACAAAGAAGATGCAGACCTGGGAAGATCACAGCCTGGAGACAGGGAAGAACACACAAGGAGATGAGACCCATCTCAAAGGTGGTGAGAATTGCTTGGGTTCACTGGGGAGGATGGGGATGCCAGAGAGCCTTCAGAGGGACAGAAGTAAAGGCCGAGACTTGACAGACATGAGTGCATTAACCTGGTTGGGGGAGTAGCATGGGTGGGAAGTCAGACTATGTCCTGGCTGAAGGGAATACAGTTGTGAGACAGTGCTGCAATGCTGATGGAGCAGAAGTTGATGTGCTCTGTCCAGAAGGGAGGGTGTGGAGAGAAAGGATTCCTGAGGAGGGGCTATGTGCACCATGCTCAGGAATTTGGACAAGACCCTGTTGTATTGCAAAGTCACAGGATGTTTAACAGGGCAGGGACAATCAAATCTGCATATCAGAAAGATGGTGTGAGATGGTCCAGAGGTTGAAGCTTGCAGCATGGGCCAGGGATGCAATTAGGAGATGATTCCAGTTATCCAGGAAAAAAACGGAGCATCCCCAGATAGGAGTGCAGAGGGATGGCGGGGGAGGCTGGTCCTGAGGCAGGTGAAAGGTGTAGGAATGACAATGAGTGAGTGGAAATAGGATGCTGGGCAGTGGAGGAGAACTGGAGAGCAAGTGGGTCTCAAACCAACATGCACACAAGCCTGAGACTTGTGAGAACCCATGGGACCTCTACGAATTGGGTCACTGCCTGTGCCGAAATTGCTATCCTTGGACACCTGAGTACAAGTCATTTATCTTCGCATCAGAGTTTCTCCTGTTCCTTTGCAAACAGACCCCCAGAGCTGACTGAGTCAGAACTTGCTTTCCCTCTGACTTAGACAAGTCATAAATTTTGGAGTTCTTCCACAGCGAACTTTCACATCCTGTGCAGAACACTCTGGCCCTACACCATTTGGTGAGACCTTTGGTGAGAATTCAAGGTCTGGGCTTATGACACAATGTTTTTCCTGGTCTGTTCGTCCTTGGCACAGTTTGGCATTAGCATACTGGAACAGGAGGTTCCACCCTGCTCAATCACGTGGGCACTCTCGAACATCAAAGTAAATCAGATCACCCGTCTCCCAAGTGATGAATGCATCCCTAAGAGAACATGCAGCCCTGAAGTGCACGTACATTCAGATAGCTTTTCGGAGACACAGACTGAAAACCAAAAGTATAAATGCATGTGAGTCATCAACCCAGAAATTTTCCCTCAAGGCACACACGACACGATGTTCCTTCCTGGATGTCCTTCCTTCGGGAATTATGGAGCCTGCAGACATTCTTTCAGGGAAGGATTATGCGATTCCAAGGTAGTGAAGAATAGCATGCAAATGTCACTAAGCTGACATATGTGGATCAAAGGACACACTCAAGTTACTAACTATGACAGCAAACCCTTTATTTCAATAACGTAACAGCAAACCCACGAGACTCTCTCAGCCGAGTTAGGGTGGTACGGGAATCATGAAACTTACCCCTTCTCCACCCCGCCCCCTGCCGAAGCCCCCCCTCCCCCCAGGGAGTAGACCATTTGCAATTCAGCTCTTCTACTGACTCTCACATTGTAGAACCACCAACAGCCAGGGAGGGAGCTAGATTCCAAGGCTTTCTCAAAATTTCCTACCACGTCCTCAAAGCCAACAGTGAAGGGATGCTCCCTGCTTTGTGATGACTCAGCTAATGCTGCCCTTCCCATCAACACCAGTGGAGAAAAAGAGCAAAGTGGCTCCTTCATGGGCCCTGGGGGTGGGCAAGGCTGCCCCTGAATCCTGGTGCATGAAGGAGCTGGTTGGCTTGGACAGGTGCATTCACCTCTCTCAGCCATCAGTTCTTGCATCAGTGATTTCATCTTCCTCAGTGGGCTGATCCAAGGATTAAATGAGTTAATGAATGTGCAGCACTTAGCACAGTTCCTGTGTGTGAGGCTAAGGAAGTGTAAACTGTTAAACCCCATGTTTTATTGTGAGCCAGGTAGGTGTTGCATTTCACTCTGTATCTATTTCTATTTTCATAAAAAATTGTTTCCCATCAATTTCCAATGAGAGTGACCCTGTAGGTAGCTGTGCCATGTCTGGGCTTGGCTATGCATAAACCCCATGATGCTACCACAAACCTCTGAGATGCACTCCAGTGTGAGAGCCACAGTCAGCCTGAAAAGAAGGCAATGATGCTTCCTCACAGGCGCCATGGTGGTGCGTTATCATGGTTTTCCTGGGCAGCTGGGCAAGCACCAGTCATGGGTGGGTACCCTGGACTGGGTGGCCCCATGGTTTCACCTCATCCACATGTGCTAGGGCTCCATTGTGCCCCCGGCTGTGGCTCATGTCACTAAGAGGCTCCTGGGAAGTACAGAGGACAAAGGCCACATCTGGAGATGGAAGGTGGTAATGGACGTGGGCTGTGGCTATGAAGTGACAGGCTCCAGGCCTGGCTCTCTGACTCTCTGTGCACCTTTGACAAGTCCATGCTCTCCTTTGGCTGCTCTTATATTCCTTTCAGGTATAAAAGGGATCAGACTTAAAGGTCTCTTTCAAGCTTGAAACATCCTGGTACCTTTTCACTGACCTAGGGCTTCTGTGCTTAAAGAAAGCTAACATCTTTTCTTATTGAGAACATATAGTGAAAAACACTTTCTGCAGTAGTTTCCCTCTAAAGGTAGACATTTTATTTAGTTTTTAGTGTACATTAAGTACTTAATTTGATTCTTAGCATTATCTTTTTAATATTAGTATGACATTATACATTATCTCATTTAAATTTCACTACAATTCATTTAGTCTCATTTTATAAATAAGATACCGAAGCTTGGAGGACTGTCCCACAGTTAACAAATGGTCAACTGAGGATTATACCCTTAACTAATGCTTTAGAAATCTTATGATAAAGGGCATGCCTGCACCGCACTGCCCTTTCTGAGCCTGTGATCCATCTGCTTATCTCTGTTGGTTCTTACTTTGAGGAAGCCACTTGGCTTGATGCAATCAGTAAACCCTCGTGATCTCTGTCAGTGAGTCGGGCTCTGCATCTGAACTCTGACAGTGTCCCCTCAACCTGTCATGTGCCTCTAACTGCTGTTACAGGCAGGGCCCTACTTCCCTGTGCACATTCTGTGACCATAGCTTGACCCAGGTGGCTTCTCAATACCTGGCTCATGGCAGGTGAGTGGTGGATGCCTGTTATTGGCATGCATGAAATCATAAATCTCTGCAATATTTAAATGTAATAACAGTTCTAAGAACAAATGTTCATTAGTTTGTACTCATGGAACAATACCATTTATATGAAGAAATCTAAAATTAAATAGCAAAGTGATATTTATCTGGATCAGAAATAAATGAAAGAAAACATTGATAACTATTACTCTGCCCCATCGTCTTTTCGGCATCTTCCTATTTTTTTGTCTTTTTTCTTTTACTTTTTAGCAAGCATGCAGTTAGAATTTATAGCTGTGCATGGGAATAGCAGAAAGGGTGTAGAGTTTAGAATCCAGCTGAGCTTGGAACATTCTTTCTGGAAATATATGAGCCAAGGGTTTAAAATCAGGCCTGAGTCCTTTATTTAAGAGATTGAGCGGAACTTGCCAAAGAGTACTGATTCTTAACTGCAGGAAAGGAGGTTTAGAAGACGCTTGAACTAATACTGTAAATCAAATTTCCATTACAAGATGTCATTTTAATCCATTAAGGATAAATTGCGTAGAGACATATGGATTGCCTTTCTCATGAAAATGTCCTTGAGTTTCAATATATAGTACATATAGTCAGAAAGATAATATAATCCTTCCTGAATCTAGACTATTCAAGAAATCCTTCCAGAGAATTTGCGGAAATCGAGAGCCACTGAATTCTTCCATCCCTAGCAGCTTCCACTTCAGCCAGTATCCCTGGTGGCCTGGCCAAATGAAATAGCACTCAGCATCTTCTCCACCCTGAAGATACGCTCCAGGGCTTCCAGCTAATCATCTGCGCCAAGAGCACAATTAGAACATTCTGGAGTCTCCTAGCATTTCCTCCCTGGGTTTCTGAGGGAGACAGTAGGTGGGACCTGCCAAGTGCTTTCAACCATTTGCAGAAACCCCATTTCCTTCTGCTGGGGCCAGCTTCCTCCCACCATTGGCAGTCTGCATGAGGACAAAAACAAGCACTATTGTCAAATTAATAGCTCTCCCTAAAAAAATATGGCAGGTGGCAAGATTCTTGGCCATTGAGTTCCAGGCAAAACATTTCACTTTTTTTTCTCCTGGGGGCGGCTATAGGAGCCTGCTGTGAGTCATGAACATGGGGGTGGCAGCACAGACAAACTGCTGCAGAGCATCTTGCCTGCTAGTGATGGGAATTAGTCAGTTCTTGGAAAGAGGAGCGGTTCTTGTCTCTGCTACCCACTTGTCAGCCTTTGGTTGGAGAATCGGTGATCTAATGCCATTTGGTTTATTCAACTCAATACATGGGCATTTACTGAATTTTTTCTTGAATCCAGGCCCAGAGTTGGGACCTGGGAGGAGAGAAATATAATAGACCCCACCTTTTCACCTTTTCCTTGCTAGGAGTCACCTCTTAGTGTCACAGTCTTCTGAGTGTGCTCATAGAACCCAGTTCCCTGGAGGTGAACCACCAAAGCAGTGTTCCACATCTGAAGATGTTAGGAAGTGTCAATTCCCTAACATTCTTTCTGGAGACATGCAAAATATCACTAACATATTAAAGGCTCTGAGAAATCCCATGGTAAATTAACTAGTTTAACACAGATTTCCCAAATTTTAGTGACCAATAGCCAATGTGCCTTTTTCCCCCAGAATGTGTTTTAATACATGACACTACCATTCCCCACCACAGCTTTGGGAAACACTGGCCTCTGAAAAGATCCCACATCATGCTTTTTTGAGGTAAGTGCAATATTTAAAGATAAGCACAAAGTACAGAGGTAGAACAGAGGAGAAGGGTGGAGAATCAGAATGAGTCTATCGAGCAGATGATATTCTTAGTTGTTTTTTTTTTTTTAATTTGCATATGGGCAGGAGGCACCAGGGATCGAACTCCAGACCTCCAGCACGGCAGGTCGGAGCTCTGCCTGCTGAGCCACGGCAGCCGCCCGATATTCTTAGTTTTTGATGGATGAATGAAAAGTTTTCCAGTAAAAAACATGAGGGAGGGTCTTCCAGGCCAAGAGAAAAGCATGTGCATAAGCTCAGCACCATAAAAGGACTTGAAGTTCTCAGGAAAAAAGAAATATCCCCTAGGATCTGCACACACCTAGTTAAGTGTGCATGTGTGTTGGCAGTTTGGAGGAATTCATGGGAATAAGAACAGAGAGGAGGCTGCAAAGGGAAAGGTGTAGACCTTGAAGTTCTCATATCCCACACTAAATATGGACAGCTCTTTCCAAGTTCAAGTTCCTAGCATTTCACAAAATGTCCTTTATCAGACATTTTGTATGGGGATCTCTTTTCTACGGCATTTATTCAAGTCCCAAAATTCAATACCATGTAAGATGAGGGTCTCTGAAGACAGTGAGGCACAACTCCTGGTGTTGGGGGCACACAGTTTGCTCTTCTCTGGCAAGGGGAAGGACTTTTCCTGGGAGGCAACTGGGACTGGGGAACCAACCTTTGTGTGCATTTCTGAGCAACATGAGCTGGGGTAACTCAACAACCTGTGTTAGCAATGTTGAGTAATGTGGCAGAGCGAAGATGAGTATCCAATGGACGAATTAGAGATTTTCACGAGGGAGTAAGGCAACACGGTGCTTCTTTCTCAAGGCTCTGTGCTCCATCAGCACCAAGTCCTCGGAAATGTGATGGGTGGAGTCAGGAAAGCTCTTGTCCCAGCTTGAGCATGGTTTGCTATGCAGCAGGCAAAGGACTTTCCCTATAAAGTGAAGGGGGAGAACTACGTGCTTCAAAGAACAGTTTAGCTCAATACACTAGCAATCTCTCAGTGCTAGGTTTTGTCAAAGTTAAAAATTTAATTAAATCATACTGAAATGTACAGATTCAGAGATCAAAGAGAAATTGGGCGGGTGTTAGGCAGTTACATATGTGCACGCCACACCAAGTTCTTAAATAAGGTTTCAATTCATCCTCTCATCAACTGTGTAAAAGTTACTTTCATCCCCATTCTGTGTGAGAGTGAACTAAGGCTCAGAGAGGTCACCCCAAGTTCACACAACTCCTAAATGAGAGAAGCAGGATTTGGTAATAGGTCAACGTGATTGCAAAGCCCCTGCTCCTTTTATTCCATGCCACTGCCCGTCATCCTGGAATGAAGTTTATTAAGTGCTCGGGAGTGGAAAGAGAAAGTGAGTGGCTGCCCTCCAAAGACAAGAGGAGGTCATTAATGGAACAGGGGACAAGATGGAAAATGCTGAGGCTAAGTGTTTCCTAATTGGGTTTCTCAGCACAGAAGCAGGACTTCATACAAAGGCTGCTTGGGGTCAGGTGGTTCATGGAGTCCAGCCATCCTGGAGCACATGCCACAGGTATGGGGATGGGGACGTGTGGCCATCAAGTAAGCAGGAGCCACTCCTGGGAAATGGCTACCTCTCACCATTCTCTCCCCTCTTCTACCAGTGCAAGAGGGGCTACTTCACATGGCCCCCCAAAAAACACCCCAGAAATCTTGCCTGATTTAATTCCACTTTAATCAATAGCTACATGAAGAGGGGCCAAGCAGCTGATTTCAGATGCAGCTTGAGAATGTTTATGAAAACACTGATGAGCTAGTTCATGAAAACAGTGAGCAAACCTACTGAAGCCACTGAAGTGGGAAGGAAGGTGATATAGTGGAGTTTTCATTGCAAATTATTTAGATGGAAAATCATGGGGCCACTTAGCATGGGCTATCATTTAGAAGCATCAGAACAGTGGTTCTCAATTCTGGCTGCCCATTGGAATCACTTGGGAGCTTGTCAAAATAACAGTGCCTGAGCCCCACTCCAGACCAATCAGTACTTCAGCCTTGGTACTTTATATTTTCCTGAGTGATTTCGATACACAATCAGGGCTGAGAATGACTGATAAAGACCCAGGGTTTTGATTTGATCTGACATGCTGGGCTCATTATCCTCTGCCGTAGGCAGATAGGCTGGTCTCCCCTGTGGTCCTTGGTTCCTTCTCTTCTGCTAGGGTGGGTTCTTATCCTTGGCTCCACACTCCATTTTCCTGGGGAATTTTAATGTACTGATGCCCAGCTTCCACTGCCCAATATTTTTATTTATTTGGTATAGGGTAATCAAAATTGCAAATGCCAAATGTAGCCTGGGCATCAGAGGATTAGACACCCTAGGAGGTTCTAGTGGACAGCCAAGGTTGAGAGCAAGCATCCTAGTTTCATGTACTTATTTAAAACTTAAACACAGGTTATGCTTATGAAACACTATCTAAGCTGCATTTTGTTTGTACACATAGCCTGATGTGAAAACCTGGAGTTAGCAGGTACCTGGATTTTCCTGACTGGAAATATATATGTACATAACAAGTATTTCCTATGAAGTTAACCACTTAGACTTCTCTACTTAGATATTTTTTCCTGCTGCAAACTCTTTTTTTGACCAAATTCCATGTGCTGCCATTTAGGCATTGCATCTGGTCCCACGGGGGACACAGAGATGAAAAGACGTGTCTCTGTTGAAGGAAGTTACAGTGGAAGGAAGACATCAGATGCTAAAGTCACCATTATACCAACGTGGTAATTGCTGGAGTGGAAGTAGGAATGAGAGCTGTCTGGCCCTAGAGAAATTCTTTGGAGCAAAGGGAATTGGTAAAGCACCCTAAGCACAGCCAAGAACTGAAGTAAAGGCCAGCAAGGTAGTGGCTAGCAATACAGACGGGATGTTGGCAAAGGGGCTGGTGTGGGTGAGCCAGAGTCCACGGGGGAGTGACTGGAAAGGTCGTTGAGGTTAGATGGCCAAGAGCCTTGAAAACTTAACCAAGGCATTGTAGCACTTTCTATAAATCCTGAGGTTTGCATGAAAGATAACAAAAATTACCTGAAAACAAACAAAGGATGCAGGTCAGAAGAGCGATGGACTCAAAGGAAGATTTTTTAATTGATCAGGATAAACAATTGTGAGGACCTGGACTAGGGGATTGGCAAAGGGTATGGAAAGGACAGAAGTGATGGGGAAGTGAATGAGAGTGGCGAGTGGAGTCACTCATTTAATCATTCACACATGTGCACACATCTGCATGCACAAGTACACCCGCACATGTACACATGGTGCACACACCCATTGGAAATAGAGCATGCGTCAGGTGTGGTCTCTCCTGTTGACATGGCCTCTGGCCTTGTTGTGCTTCCAGTTGAGAGGGGGATACAGACAGAAAAAGTATTCCCCCAGCATGGTGCATATTATCATAGACACAGGTGAGGGCATTATAGAGGCAAGCAGGGAGTGAAACAGCTGGTGCAGAATTAGAGGGGCCAGAAATGCTTCCCAAAGGAATGCATATCTAACCACAGATGAGAAAAATGAACTGGAAGAAAAGGGCAAATGTGTGGGTAGGGGGCGAAGCTAGGTTCCAAGGAAAGGAGCAGTGGGTGCTGAGCCTCGAAGTGAGAGACTGAACAAAACTAGCTTCATGGAAAACACTGGATATGGTGGGAAAAGAATCTGGAGAGACAAGAAGGGCCAGATCGACTGGTGCCCTTCCCTTCTGGAATTGACTGGTAGGGGAATCTGAGCAGTACAAAATCGCTCCACTGCTATCCTACCGAGCAATCTGCTTACAACTCTACCTGGAACATACAGGCAGCATGTTCAACAGACAGAGAAAGAGGTGAAGAACTGTTTAGATGAATATTTTAATGATGATGTAGCAACACGTTTTCTATAGGAAAATAATCATGGAAAAAAATAGGATACTTCAATCTGACAAAATCAGGAACATGGAACCAAGTGTCTTAACCTCTGGCAGAGCTTAAATGAAGGCCCAAATTTTCAACAGATACAAAGACGTTTAAAGATAAAATCCAAACTCCTTACACTGGCAGGTGAGACTAGCTTGGTAATGGCCTTGACTCAGTGTGTGGGGCCTTTTCCACCCTCCTCCCCATGACACAGCTAGGCTGAACCTATTTGTCTATCATGGTGGTGAAAGTCCTCTCTCCTTCTACTATTTGCATCCCCATTTCATCTGCCTGGTGAACTCCTGCTTACTCTTCAAGTGTTAAAGCATGTGCTTCCTTCTCTGAGAAGCTGTTTTAGACCCCTCATAAGGCAAAGTTAAGTAATGTCTTCTCCAAACTACAGGAATTTGCCTCTCTTTTATTATGTGTCAGGTTGTATTTTGAACATGTTCTTATCTTCTGGCTGTCTTGATCATCCGGGAATGCATGTCATATTTATTCCTGAATTCCCAGTGTTGGAAACCAAACAACTGGAAACTATCATAATCAATAATAACAGGTCCTCCGTCTATCTCTTCCATAATAAGTAAAGATATAGATATAATTACCCTCCCTTGGTAGTAAAACTAAATTCAAAAGGAAATGGGTAGCAAAGTGGGTCTTGAAGCCAAAGTCCACACACTTCCTCATGGCCTCTGCCATCTCTCAGGCCAAGAACAATTTCAGTGGATACATAAATGTTGGTCATTTAATCAAATCAAAGATGTGTCATTATGGTTTAGACCTTAAAAGTGTTCATTTCAGAACATAGCGTGACATGGCACAGCAATGATTTGTTTAATAAGTCCATGAAACTTGCTATTATCTAGTAGAGGGAGTGGGTGGAATTTAGTTCTGTTGTCTCCTGTCGCTAGGGCTCCAGACCTAGGTTTCTAGGCAGAAGGCACTGCCAGTGTTGGTAGGCTCTTATGGGAATCTAGACAGTAGGCTGGACAGGGTCCATGAATGATCTTGCTGAATCTTCTCCAGCAGCAACAGCTCCTCTGCTGTTTCAAAATGCCAAAACCCGCAACTGGAGGATGTCTTCCTAGACTTGACTCCTGACATCTGTTTTCTACTTAGACAATTACTCAACTGAGCTGGTAGCTAGAATGTCCAACTTCTTCAAAAACAGCAATAATAATAATGGCTACGCCTTAGTCACTTTTTCAGTGTGCAAGAAGCATTGCAATCACTGAGTAGCTCATTGAATCCTCGCAGCAACTCTCTAGAACAAGTTCTAATAATTTCATCGATAAGAACATTTATCAGAAAGAAGCAATCCATCCCAATTTACACAGTCAGGTAATATTAAAGGCAATATTATCTGAAGCGGTCCATAAGAGCTTCCAAATACCACATAGGCCATATGTTCTAATGTCCATAGCTGCCTGAGGAAGACTGAATTACATACTCCAAGGACAAGCAGGTTCTAACTCTCAATCTCACTCCTCTGGATGTGTACCCACTGTAAATAGGACTTTTGACCATGTTATTTTTAAAGTGTGGCCCCTGTATCAGGATGGGTCTTAATCTTTTAACTGAAGTCCTTTATAAGCAGAAGAAATTCAGACATAGAAAGAGAAAGTTCCAGTGAGTAGCTGGAAACCAGAAGTCAACAGAACTCAGAAGAGAAAAGAGAGGACACTGTCACATGTTGGGAAAGCCCAGGACCCTGGATTGCAGGTTGACCAGAATGCTACTGAGCCCCCAGGAAGCAAGCCTCCTGGACTCTCAAACTGTGGGCAAAGGAATTCCTGTTGTAAAGCCCACTCACTGTGTAGTATTTGTGTCAGCAGTTTCAGAAACTAAGATACTGTCCTTACTTTTTCTCAACCCTTCAGAAAGGCATGTTTTCTTTAAAACATTTCATAGTCCCCTGTTATGTTCAGCATAAATCAAGACGTCCTCGTGCCTCATTGCCTTCTTTGTCCTGTGTTATGAGTTCACACCCACAGTCCAGACATTGAATATCCTCTCCTTCTTCTTCTGCCTGGCATCCTTCTATGTCTTCCCCACCTGAATGAGATGATTTGCATGGAGGCATCATAGGCTCTCTCCTCAAATCCTTGCACAGGACCTGGTACGTAGCAACACCACAATAAATTTCATTTACAACATAGTTAAAGGGTATTAAATATGCAAAAACCAATGTGTCCATTATGTGAGGATTTTGCCTTGTCTTGCAATCATTCCTTCCTTCATTCAAGGTTCTCTTCTAAGCCATGGGAATCACACTATGGAGATCCAGAGGGGTTTGATCTATTTTTGCCCTTCAGGAGAAGATCAGTTGAGAAGTTTTCAGCTTCAAGTAATAGGAAACCTCCTGACTCAGCTGGATTAAACAATAAAGAAAATGGAAAAGTGTTTTCTGGCTTCTAGGATTAACTAATGCAGCTGTTAAGCGGCATCTTTAAGGATCCAGGTTCTTTCCACAGCTCTGCTTTGCCAGCCCCCGGCATGTGGGCACAGGACCCCTCCTAGCTCACAAACTGGCGGTAGCAGCTCCAGGAACCCCACTGAGGCTCAGTGACATCCAGGTTGACCACCTGACCTCTTACTGATACTCTCTGAAGATGCACCCCCCAGACAGCCCACGGGGCTCACCTGCCTACTCCACCATCCCCTCAAGGGCAGTGTCTCTGAGGCTGGGGTGGTAAGTACCTCCTCGTAGTGCATGCCACATGGAAAACGGGGAGCAGTGATGCACCAGTGGGTGTACCAAAATACTTCCTGAAGGTCTGGAGGTTCACACGGGACATTTACACCAGCCTCAACCTATAAAGGAGGCTGAAGTAATGTTGTCATGCTCTAGGGGAAATGCTCAGAGGGTTAACTCAGGTGTAGACTCCGGGGGAGACGCCCTAGTCAAGCTGGCATCTGAACTGCCCCCTAACCTATAACGAATAGGACTTTGGCTTCTGGTTAAAGGGGGAAAAATGGGGCGGGGGGGGCATAGGCGACCAGAGCTAGCAAATAGGAAGGATGGGCGCACATGCACATTTGGGGTGGCTGCTGCGTGGGGTGTGGTCAGCAGTGGTGTGGAGCAGCTATGCCCCTCCACGGAACTCACCAAAACCACGAGTTCTTTTTTTATTTTTACTCTCTGGGTCTGTGGCCCTAGCCCCTTCCAGGTGCTAGGTGATTGTTAGATGATCAAATATATTTGCAAGAAATTCAATTCCTGCTATAAAATTATTTCTTCCTAAGCTCTTCATAATGCTCTTTCTCAAATAATTTGATACTTAGAGGCTCTTTGTCCCCTTTGATGGGAAGCTGAATGTGTGCAGGAAAAGTCATCTCCAGCATCCAAAGACCCTAACAGAGGCTCTTTCCCTGTTTCTCTTCCTTTATTCTGCCATGGCCCCTAGGATGTCTCTTCGTTGTTTGCCTCTGAAGAAAATTCAGATCCCTATTTGGGGCTAATGAGCAGAGAGGCTGCCCTGCTTTCCATGGGGGTCAGGCCCAGGTTCTTGGCTGGGCAGCCAACCCCGCCCACCTGCTGGGCCTCTGGCAGTGCTCCGGGCACTTGCTGACAAAGGGCCTGGCAGCTGCCATCCATGGCGGTCCAGTTCCTGAGACCTCAGCTCCCTGCTCACTGCAGGACCCGAAAGGACAACAGACAAACAGGGAGAGGCCTTAAGAAACAGGGCCAGCCCTCATTTTACCGAAGAGGCAACTGATACTCTAGGGAAAGAGGCTATTTAAGGGGACAGCACAAGTTAGGGCTAGAATTCAGGTCTCTGTTTTTCCTGACCTTTGAATGTGTCATGTGTACTTATTATCTCTGCATTTAACCTCAGGGTCAGCATGCCTCGAGCGCTTCTTGCAAAGTGTTTTATGTAGGTTGTTCCACCACGTGCTCCTTTATCATTATTAGGCTTTTTGAATTGCAGCAAACTATACCTCTTTTCCCAGAATGCACTGCGTGCTTTGCAGCTAAACCTATTCATCTCCCTCCTTTAGGACCTACTGTTAATTCTTTCACCTTCTGCAGCACTGTCAGCACTAATGAACTAAGCAGTGAATCGTTTCATCATTCCAAAGTTCCAAAAATTTAATTCCAGACTCCTCACGGCAGGCATGTTCCCTTAGCTCCTGGCAGCATCTGTCGTGGGCACGCGCTCGACAGCCACTCTCATCTCCGCCTCATCAATTCCCATCTCAATGTGAAGTCATGGCCCATAACACCTGTCATGCAGAGTCCATGCTGGAGGCCCGACATGCACCATCCCACTTCACCCTGACAAGGATCCAAGTGGGGAAACTGAGGCCCAGGGAGGTGAGGAACCTGCCCCAGGGTGCAGAGAGCCAGTGGACAGGCTGAAACGTGGACAGAGTCCTCTGTCTCCTTCTCCACATCACTTAGAAGCGATGGGAGAAGTTCTGTTTCAGGGTTAAAATTAGGGAAATTATCATTGTATTCAACTTTCCTGGCAGATACGTTTTGTTGTGACACAGTGTCTGCCAGCGTTCTGCTTCTCGTTCCGTCTCATCCAGTGTCACAAGCCCTGTGGATAACTCAAACAGCAGCTGTTAACATAATTCCATTCAAACGAGGAGTTGAGACATGGCTAGTGGATTTTTCCTGCTCCAAAACCAGGAAGCAAAGGGAATTGGGGTTCTGTTCTAGTTTGCTAGAGGCCGGAATGCAAATGTGAAATATCAGAAATGTAATGGCTTTTAAAAAGGGGAATTTATTACGTTGCAAGTTTACAGTTCTAAGGCCATGAAAATGTCCCAATTAAAGCAAGTTGATAAAAATGTCCAAATAACGGCACTGACAAGAGGTTACCTTCACTCCAGAAAGGCCGATGAAATCCAGGGTTTCTCTCAACTGGAAAGGCACATGGCGAACATGGTGACCTCTGCTAGCTTTCTCTCCAGGCTTCTTGTTTCATGAAGCTCCCCCAGGAATGTTTTCCTTCTTCATCTCCAAAGGTCTCTGGTGGCATGGGCTCTCTGCTTTGTGGCTATCTCGCTGCTCTGAAAGGTAGTCTCTCCAAAATGCTTTTCCTCTTTAAAAGGACGCCAGTAAACTAATCAAGACCCACCTGGCATAGGTGGAGTCACACCTGCCTCTATTCAAAAGATAATACCCACAATTGGATGAGTCACATCTCCATGGAGATAAACTAATCAAGTTTCCAACCTATAGTACTGAATAGGGTTTAAAAGAAATGACTGCCCCCATAAGATTGGACTAGGGTTAAGGTATGGCTTTTCTAGGGTACGTACATCCTTTCAAACCAGCAGGTTCCAAGCTGAGAGAGAACTTTCTTCATATACAGTTTCTCTGTGCAGGGAAAGCCAGCACTCACTCAGCAGGGCCCTGAGACTCACTCATGGGGAAAGGATGAGCAAGCCTGGGGGGCAGGCAGCCTGTGGGGTGGGAGCTCCAGTGGTGAGAGGTGGGAGCTCCCCACATGGAGATGTGGTCTGGAAGGGCAAGATAAGAACTCCACATGACTCTGGTAGCTGTCAGGTAAGGAAAACTCGAGGAGCCTGAGCCTGTTTAAGAAAACATGCAGGAAGAATTAATCATCGATGGGCTGTTTTGGAAGAGAGGGTGCCTGCAAACGAGGAGCATGGCAGAAGTCTTCAGGCTGGGTGAGTGTGACAGAAACCATCTCTCCCTTCCTATGGAGCAGAAAAATCCAATGTGTTCTGATCCCCACATCTCAGTGTTGGAGGGGACAGGGCTTGGCTGCAGCTGCTGGCAGTTCTCTGTGGTCTGGACGCATGGATGGTGGTCTGGGACTGAGTCTTTTCAAAGCGATTTACTCCTTATTTCTTTATGGCTGCAAAAGGAAGCCAGGTCTCCATGCAGACCCACCCTAGCTCTGCCCATGGCAAGGCTTCCCTTGAGACAGGAGGTATCCCCTGTTAACACATAGCACAGGAAGGAAAAAGGAATCTTTTACTAGTCAATCACAGGAAAAGTGACCCTGGGCAAAGGTGCAGCGCTCAGGGTCTTGGCTCTGGCCCTCCCATGGTGAGCACCCCCACCCTCCCGCACCCTGGTTTACCAACCTCCTTTGGTGGACCCTCCAAGCCCCCTGCAGTCCCTCTCCAGGGCGCCGCTGCTCCCGTCTCCCCTCTCACAGCCTGGAGGGCTTCGGTGACTTACTGGTCCCAAGGAGCACGTCCTAAAGTGTCTTTTTGGGCATGTTAGTCGGTGTTGACTCTACCCAAGACACTGGGTGGTATCTTCCTGCTCTGCACGCATGTTTGCTGAGGCTCCCTGGACCAGCAATGAGCAAAGCAGACATGCCAGGGTCCTCATGGTGTTCACCGCTTATAGTGGAAGGTAGCAACTATTTAATTAGCACAGTGGGGAATATTTTGAAGAGAAAGTGAGGGGTGTTACATGCACCAAAAATGGGGAGGGATGTGGCAAATCTAGTCTGAGAAGCCGGGGAATACTGAGACCTGGAGTGTGGGCAGGGGTTCAGTTGGTTAGGAGCCGCAGCAAGGGACGGGAGGCAGATGGAGCAGTCCTTCCGGAGGATGACCCTCCAGGGACTGTGAGGAATCATCTGGAATGTTTATTAGAAACCTATCTGCCCGTGCCCACTCCCACTCACGGAATCAGTCTCTGGAGATGAGAACTCGGGTACCTGATTGCAGGTAGACGGCTAGGTTTCTCATCGTCCTGAGCCCATGTCCTCTGTGATGTCATGTTGCAGCACTTCCTGCCATGTGGTGGGATTCCTGCACACTCTGAGTCTGGGCTGGCCGGGAACCCCCAACTCCAGACAGAATGAGGGGGGGGATCTCGTACCAACTGTGAACCCAGGGCTTGAGGACTCGGGTGCCCTCTCTCGGCCCAGCCACCACGATAGAAGTGAGACTGAGCCAGCCTGGCCACGAGGAAGACAGCCGAGTCATCCCTCGGAAGCCGTCCAAGCTGCAGCTGAGACGCCACCCCTTACCCCGTGAGCAGGTAGGCTGTGCGGACCTGCCCCGCAGCCGGAGAAGAGGTGTGAATAATCCAGAGGGGACCAGAGGCAGACAGTAATACTGATCTCGAGCAATAATACATGATGATGTTAAGCCACCAAGGTGGGAGGTGGAGGGAAATGCAACGGGTAGCGAGGTCTGGGCACAGAGTCCTTTTCATCCTGTATTGTGGCTATGGGCAGGCTGAAAGCCGACAGGAGTGGGTGCCAGGTTCCTGAGGCCTGGGGTGCTGGGAAAGCAGAGCCTCCAATCAGGACGGGGCTCAGTTTTGAACCCTGAGGGTGACCCAGCACAGCCCAGCCCAACTGCCTGCTCCCAGGAGCTGGGGGTCAGGTAGAGAGACCACCGGGCCAGGCAGCTCCCTCAAGCCCAGTCCTGGGGTAGCTGCACTGCTCAGCTGTTCCCACTTCTCTTCTGGAAACTGCAGTGAGCAGAGGGAAGGAGAAAGTGTCTTCTGTAGCAGCGAGCCCCTCCTCCCCGTCTGGCATGCTATGCTGCCAGTCTCCAGTTGTCTGACTAGACGGAGCACAGGGTGAACCTCCAAGGTGTGACCCCTGGGGTGGGTGCCCACTCACTGGTGGCCAACTGGAGGGTGAGTCCCTGGGAGAGAATGGGGGCTCCGGGCCCTTTGGCATGCGGGCACTCCCCACCAACCATGGAACGTCTCTGCCCACCGTCTCGCTGCACCTCTAAACCACACTGGGTCTGGCATGCTTACCAAACACTTCTGACTCTCTTACAGGCACAGAACAAATTCCACATTCCTGCTGAGACACAGCTCCCTGAGAAGATGGGGGAGCCTCCACCGAGAGTTACAACGGTTTTCAAAGCCAGTTGCCAGCACGTGACAGCCACTGGGCACTCAAACCATCCTCTCGTCCTTTCACTGATTTCACACAGTGACCCTATGAAGGAGACATTCTTAACCCTATTTCAGGTGTCACTTTTTAGGAAAGCAAGACTTCGAGGAGAGAAGCGACTTGCCCAGGACCCAGGCCTGTGTAGCTCTCAGCCCCCTGTCCCATCTGTTAAACTAGATGCCTGCTCTCTCCGGGTACTCACACATTAGGATGTGCTCCAGGTCTGGCTCTCGGGGCTGCAGGGATGCTGCTTGCTGGAGATGAGGTCAGCTGTGTGTGACGCTGCAGCCCACAGACGAGCAGGTGCTGGTGTAGGCATGGGGCTGAGCATGGGTGCTGGGATTTCACCCCCCCCCCGCACACCCACGACTGGAAGGGTTAGGCTCCCAGAGTTATGCTGGTAATCTGAGCCAAACCTTTGTCTTTCTAACCCATCCCCTAAGGGAACCTTACTATGAACCTTAGGTAGAGTCTCAGAGAAATAAAAGGTCTGAAGGACATTCTCTCCCCACCCTACAGAATACTTACTCAGCTCCCAACTTCTTGAGTTGGTGATAAATATAATTTTCCAGCATGTCAGAATAAATGAAGAGTGGAGCTAGCTCCTACTTCTTCCTAGATCCTGAGATCCTTCCTAGTCTGCATCCTGAGAATCATGCTCTGCAGGTGGCACAAATCTCTGTCTGCTCCTCTGAGCATCTGCCACTGAGGGGCTAGATTGGTGGAGATCATGAAATCAAGGACTAATGACAAGTAAGGATTAAGACTCTTAGTCGAAGATTACCAAGAACATCAAGCTAGAGAGAGCACAGCATTATCACACACACAGGACCAATCTGAAGCTGCACATCTGTGAAGTGGTCCTGCAGAAGACAGGGCTACTGCAGAGGTGGTAGAGAGAGGGAAGGCAGAGCTGAAATGGTTCTGAGTGTCCACATGTCCAACCATGAAATAGGGTGATAGCCCCTACCTTGCCAATTGCACATGAATTATCATTAATGTACCTAGAAGGTACACTAAGACTCTAGAAGTTCCTTTATCTAAGAGGGAATCTACTTGAAATCCATTCCTCTACAGAAATGGAACCTGATGCCCAGAGAAGAAAAATGGCTTGTCCACATGTGTCCAGGTAGAGGTGAGGGAATCTCGGTCTCCAGGTTCCCAGCCCGGTGCCTCTTCACTAGACCAAGCTTACTCCTCCCTTCGGCTGCCTTGGATGTTTCTTCTAGACCAGGAGGGCAGATGGTTGGAGACTGAACCGGCCATCAGTGAGATTGGGATCCGCTTCCTGCCCAGTGTTGTGTCCCATGACTGAACAGCACTCAACTGACCATTATCCGTCCTCACAGGATACACTGAGAGGAGGTCCTTCTCACGTGGTCCGTGATGACACTTTCTCTGCACAGCCTCTGCTGTGGTCACCAGCTGGCTGCTCTGGAAATTGACAGATGATGTTCACGGTGGGTTTGCCTGCAGACAATGGCAAATCCACTGGATCCCTTTAAACTGGGACTCTGCCTGTGCTAATATAGTTTTATTGTGATTTTTCAGAAGAGGACACTGGTTCAGAATAACTTACCTGTCCAAAGCCACATTAGTGTAGGTGGCAGAGCCATGGTTTCTGGGCAAGATGATTGCACATTATTGGCCTCTGAGTCCTGGGACTAGGAGAGAATTGTGAAATGAATTGATGATACTTTTGATCTGGTCAGCAGGAACACAACAGGATATATTGAAGAGAAGATGGAATTCCTCCTGTTTCCCTGACCCTCATTCCCAGAAACCAAAAGCTATTGGGCCACTCAGCCCACAAAATCTTAGATCTCTTACCATTTTCTAATCCTGAATAACTGGCCATTCCTTTGCAACATGTAGGGGCTGGTGATTTGCTCTTATATTTATATTTGGTGGCATTTGTGTTGAATGTAGGTCTCAGAATATAGAAGATTGGTTTTCAGTGGGCAGTTTCATCCACAGCAAGGACAGCTATCCCTTTTTCATATATGGCCCTCTCATCTATTATTTCCACTATTTCAATACTCAAATTCTCTCCCAAGCTTCAGATTTGCATGTGTCATCTGTTAGTCTCTATTCTTGGGTGAACCACGAACATCTCAAACTCAGAAGGTCTCTAATTGAGCTTCCTTCCCCTGCTTTGAATATACTTTCCCTATGGAATTCACCATCCCAAGGTAATGCCCACATCTTTACCTATATTAGACTGTCTTCATCCTTCTCCTAAACAATATTTTGGCTATAAAATTCTACCTGTAGCTTGACCTCTCTGTTTCTGGTTTTTTTCTATGTCCAAATTACACCCCAGCCTACCTCCAGAGTGACACTACTTATTATTATTATTATATGAAATTTCCCTTTTATTTATTTTCATGCCTAACACCAGACTGAAAAATATATATTTATATGTATGTGCAATACATTTATATACACGCATACATATGTATATGCACAGGCATATATGCATACCAATACACACAAACATATGTACACCTGTCTATACACACATATACATCTATATTTACGCATACATATAAACACACAATATATGCACAAACCCATATATACACACATATAAATACATACACATACCTGTATACACATGCACATGTAAACACATACACATAAATACATATATGTATACCTACACATACATATAGATATACGTAATATATTCTCATACATATGTGCATGCACACACATATTTACATATATGCACATGTGCACACAGATCATATACATACACATACACACATGCATGCATGCACACAAACACCTGCATACACATACGCATGTGCACATGCACACATATGTACACATGCATGTAATACACGTGTGTACATGCATATATACAAAATGCACATACATATATACAAACTGAGATACATACATACAGATACATATATACATAAACATATATATATACATACAAATACAAACATATACTCATATACTTACACACATAGTCATACACATATTCAAACACATACATATATACATATACACATGCATATTTACATATATATGTACACACATAAACACATACACATACATACATAAACAAATATACACATTCATGTATGCATGTGTACACATATACATTTACATACATATACACATAAACATACACATATGCACATGAATATATACACAGATATACACATATGCACACACATATACCCATGCACACATATATGCATGCATGCACTTATACATGCACATATGCACATATATGCACATATGTATGTGCGTGGTTTGCCCAGACTGTCACAAGCACTCTGTGTTGTGGCCCTTGGCCACAGTTTCGTCGTGTAGATGAACACACTCTAAATCTGTTAGCAGGATACATGGCATCTCCTAAGATATGGGATCATCCTTCTCCTCCTGATTCGTGACCCTCAGAGCCCTAAAATCCTACATTTCTGATATCATGAGGTACTTTGCCTTTCTCTTCCATGTGTTCCCATTACTTTATGCCTCTCCTATTCAGTATTTCCCTTCCTTCATTCTAGCCCTCATTTAAACTTGATGTGCGTATAGTCACTTCTCTGAAACCATTTGGAAGTATGACAAGTCACTTTCTGAACTAGGGGAGGTGAAGGCAAAGGCCCCGCCCTCCAGGAGGCCACTCGCTAGGAAGTTGCCTACGGCTGTGCTGCTCAGGGGTGGAGTGTCCAGAGCAGGGCTAACCAACCCAGCCTGGAGGTCATCAGAGGCTTCTTGGAGCTGTTGAGACCTCGATGACCAGGACAAGTGGGAAGAAACTGGAGGTCTAGAGGATGTTCCAAGGGGAGGGGACAGCATGAAGTGAGCAAGGGAATGCAGTGGGGTGCATTTGTGGTGTTTCTCAATGGGCTGTAACTTGGAGAGCAGAGAGCTTGTCTGAACTCTAGGGCCTGCAAAAAAAATATTTGCCGAATAAACGATTATCGAATGAACAAAGGCATAGGGGACTCATAACTCAGTGAAGGAATGAAGGAGAACCAGAATAAAGCTGATGCATAAGCAAGGGCCCCTTGTTTGGCATCATTAGAGACCTACTCCAGCTGACTCAGACAAGGACAGGGAGTTTGTTGGGAGGCCATAGAGAGGCTCATTGGCTGAGAGGGAAACGAAAACCAGGTGGGGAGAGGCAGCTCAAGACGGTCTCAGAGCAGGGTCCACGTGGGAGCCACTCCTGGGATGCACAGACACAAATACATTCAGCTTCTGGTTATTCTTCCCTCTTTGGATACTAGAAGTGGACACTTCTAGCAGGTTCCATGCTAACCTTTGGTGAGGCCTCTACTCCTTGACTTTACCATCGGTGAAGAAGTTGTTCCCAAGTGGAAGCAGGTTTCACCACCAAAAATGTGCAATAGACATTGGAGAAACAAGAGAAAAATAAACGATTGTGCTGCAGTCTATGGATCATCCACAATGGGCTCTTTTCCGTCTGGGGCCGCTCCAGAACCCTTTCAGCATTCAGAGTCAGGACTGTGGGTGCTATTGGAGCTTTCATCAGGGTGTGAACCTTGTGTAAAGTATTGATATAAGATGAAACGACCTCAGGAAATTAATGATCCCTTCTCGCCCTGACTCCCATGGAACAAGATGCTTTCAATAATTCATTCCCTTCCGAGCACCCGGGCTGGCTCCAGCTCCTGCTGCCAGCTGCTGCTTTCTCTGGCTCTCCTCAAGAGCAAGTCCAGATGTTTTTACAATTCTGGGTCTGTCTTGTCTGGACTAAGATAATATTTGTTGAAGGTCCTTGATTGATTATCAGGTGTTGTACATATGGAAATGAATATATATTGTTTGTCTTTCCAGTGGAGAACAGACACCTTGTCTTTGTTTCCTTTATGTGCCAATTTAGGAGCAAACATTTTTAAACAGGAGTTCTGTAAGGTCCGTTTGTTCCCAGAGCTTAGCAGAATGCTTGGCCCATACTGCAGATGCCAGGAAACTCCCTTTCTCTCCTTCCAGTCCTGGTTCTGTGGCCTTGTACTTTTGCCCTTGTCTGCTCTCCTGGTGAGGCTCTTTCCAGAGAGAACTCATTGCGATGCAAATGCACTTTTGGGGATGTACCTTAAGGCAAAAGTTCACTGATTACACACAGAAAAAACATGGGACTTTTTAATTACATCATTAATCATTCAGGAGGAAACTGGTAAATTCTATAAAGGATCTCAAAATTTTTTCTTTTGTCTCCCAAATGACTTTGGTGAGATGTTATAATGCCTCATGAAATCTGACACTCATATTTCCCGAGGAAAGATCCTTAACTAAAAAAACACTATGAGAAAGAATGGTTGTCTTTATTATACCCCTGGGGTATCTCTGTGGCCTTGTTTGTTTGTGTTTGCTTAGGCATCTTTACAGAGGTTGCTGTGGCAGATCCAAACTCTGTCCCGGGCTGGCAATGAGGCCATCACAAGTCACCTAAGAGCTTTAAACCTCAGTTTTCTCATCTGTAAAATGGAAACCTAGCACTCACCTCACTTTTCTTTTTTAAGATAAAGTAAAATTAAGTATTTGGAATAACCTAGTTAAATACCAAGTATTTAATGAGAATTTAACAAGTGACGATAAGCTACTGGTAAATACTTGTTGACTGCTTGATGGACCAACTGGATGAATGAATGGATTTCCCTCCAGATTGAGCTCTATAGGAAAGCTACACTGGCATTTCAGAAAACCTCCAATGTGAAGGTGGGCAAATGCAAACCAACATCAGTAACAAAACTGGTAGGGCAGGGATGCATCTTGATTTTTACAAAAAAAATTCTCTGGCTTTCAGCACTAGATTTTTTGCCTCACCATATAGGGTCGCTGGGGTTAAACAGTGTTTTAGAAGATGTGACTTTAAATAGTTTTCCTTTTCCTTTTACTGCTTCATGATGTTCCACTCTGAGTCAATGCCAAATGGGTTTGGTTTTCAGCATGAATCTTCCCGTAAAGGGTGGTGGAATAGATGATTCATAAATCCCATCCTGACCTTATTTGCCTCACACTGAAACTCTAGCAGGTAAGCTGCTGGACTCTGAGATGCGGATTTATTACAGAGAAGCAAGTGCTACACATCGATGGCAGCGCATATGAAGAGACTCAATCATGCCCGGATTTCAAATTGCTCGTGAACCTGTACAGCCTGTCTAAACAGGCCAAGTGCAGAATGAGGACATGCGTGTAAAAATCAGAGAACGTACAATATTATTATTAGGCATGACTATGCACAACAAAGTTGGGAGAACCAAGAAAAATGTGTGCATTGAATTTGTTGGATTCAGCCGCTGCTTGATTTATAAATATAATGGGGGTGGGGGAAGCGGGTAAGAATGCCCTGTCTGCTGCATCAAGAGCAGTCAGTCTTTCAGTCATATATTTTTATGCCTTTTTTAGCAAGATCTTTTCTGCGTGTCATTCCTTTATTTGAAAACATACTGTGATAGATATGGGAAAGGATGATGAATCTGCTGTTGGGAGAGCTGTGTTCTAATCCTGTCACCAGTACCGAGGACACAGCCCTGGGAGTCACGTACCCTCTGCAGGCCACATGTCCTTATCTGTAAAATGGGGGCAAATCTGCTCTTCCCTCCCTCCTGCCCCCCCTTCCTCCCTCTTTCCCTCCCTCTGACCTGGTAAATAAGGTCCTGTATTGACAATGCAGTGACAGAGATACCACATCTCCACCCCACACACCTGATCACTGCTTCTTCATCTAGAAAATATGTGCATTTTCTGTATCCTAAATCTAATTTTAAAGTTTCCACCAGTGTTCTGGAACAATCTACAAGGAAATCTTAAAAGAGGCCATCTGTGATCCTTTCTGATCCTGCGAGAAATTGGTCACATCCATTTCATTTTTAAGGATATGTATTTCTTTTAATTCCAGGACAATGTTTCCATTTTATAAATAATCTATATATGTTTGTAGATTTGGAAAGAAAGTTTATTTTAATCCATTCATCTGTATATATCGCTAAACCTGGGTTGTAGATTACGTAAAAATGTTTGAATATCATACCAAGAGCACTGCATATTATGAAAATTCTTGGATATCTTTATAATTAGAAAGGAAAAGCAATCAACAGTGCTTTATACCCTCTCTAATACATCATTCAAAAGTAATGACTATGATGATTGAAAAAGTCTGAGCGTATTTAATGACACATGCTGAATGAAACCCATGGAGATCACCAAGGAAACCCCTATGGGCCTGTGTGTGAATTCGGCACCAACACACGACTTCTATACCAACTCAACAGGTTCTCGAGATGCCTTGGAATGTGCCGGATCCATTAGTATTTGGTTTTGACCTTTTAAAAATGACAAAATTAGCCCAAATTTTCTACTGTCTCTGATTATATTTGAAATGTTCAAATCGGTGCAAACACATCTTTGACATTTATTCTCTATCACCTGACTGTTCCCCATTTCTGAGGAAGGAAAGTTCTGTAGAAAACAAGGGTGGTGGAAAGCAAGGAGCTGACTGCAGTTTTGTGCTCCTACCCAGAGGCAGAAGACAGTTGGAACCGACTGGGCAAATAATCAGAACTAGAAGGCATGACCCTCGTATTCAAAAGGTTTCCTGGAATTAGCTAGTCAACTGCTCGATTCACTGGTTTCACATACCCCTCAGTATTTCCCAGAGCTCAGTTAGCATCCTGACACTGAAAAACAAGAGTAAAGATAGGCAGGAAAGATGAAATGAGGAGAGATGTATTAGACCAAATTTAAATTAGGTGCCTGATGTGTGTCTCTTCAGTTTCTCACAGTGCTAGCTCACACTGAGAGCTTTCAGAGGACTTTGACAGCAGGCTTTATTGTACTTAATAATAACCCTGCGAAAGAGGAATCACCACACTGAGTTTCACAGAAGAAACCAAGTCCCAGGAGAGTCTAAAACTTTGCCTAAAGTCACCTGAGTCCAACCCAGATCTGTACCCAGGTTTTCCGGTTCCCAGTCTAAGGTTATTGCCGTATTGCCATGGTTACGGACTGTGCATCCATCACTGTGCCAGACCCCATGGAGATGGGGGCAAATAAGACAGAGTCCGTGCTCTCAAGGAACTCATGGCAGGATGTGCAGACAGACGCCTAGTGTTCAGTCTGAAGACCCACGTTGGCATGTGAATTCAGCATGGGTGCGTGTGATCACGGATGAAAGGAAACTCTATTGATCACGCTCTGGGCCAAATGCCGTGCATGGGTCCCAACGGGGCTGCAGGACACGCAGCCGGATTCCCAGGCACAATCCCCATCCTGGAGTGCGGATGGAAGCTGCCCATCATCTCAGAGCAGCCGAGTGGGCAGATGCAGCCCCAGGGGTCGGCACCAGACTCTTTCTGATCCAGCCACGGGCTTGCAGTTAGAGGCTCTGGATTTGGTCTCAGTCTTGACATTTATGTGACAAGGACACATTACGTCTATAAAATATTAAATATTAGCAAAGTCGTCTTGGATACGGCCCTCAGTCTCTCTGCTGTTCTTTCCTCATCTATAAAATGGGTATAATTATACCGACTCTGTACCTTTGCTGCTCAGAATAAATTAAATGTCACATGCCTAGCACACATCTGGAAAATGGTGAGATCATAAATGCTCATTTCTTTCCTTCCCTCCTGAAATCTGCAGAAGTGAGTACGTTTCTCTAGTGCAGGCACTTTGAGCTAAGACTTGAAAGTTATGGAAAGATTGTAAAAAGTCACTGCAAAATGGGCTTGAATTACCTTCCCTGCGAGTTCAATTCTGTTCTAGGTGTATGAGTCTGATTCTACAGTGATGCAGCTGTTAATGAAAGTATAATGATGATGGCAGTTTGCACCATTTTTACAGCCTCTGATAGAGTAGCAGTAGGTAGCAGGGGGGCTGCTTTATGATGTCCATTGTGCACTTGGCCTTGACTCAGGGAAGCCCGAGAGGAACTCAGCTGGGACCCCTAACCCCGAGTCCACTGGCCTCCTGTAAAGGGCGCAGTGGACCAAGCACATGGACCAGAAGAGACCTGTGGTTATGAAGAAGCCATGGGGGCGAGATAAGATCTTTCCCACACTGTCACAGGACGGTTGTCCCCATCACTGAGAAGAACCGTACGTCTCGGGCCATGGAAGGTGCACAGGCAGCCTCTAGAGGCCGAGAGCGAGCTCAGAGGTCTGGGGGGCCCGAGGGTACAAGGTCAGGGAGTTTGGCCTCATCAGCGGAAGAGGCATCACTCCTGTTGTGGAGAGAACACCAAGGGCCCAGTGTGGTCTTTGCCTCTCCCACACCATTCACTGACCTTCACAGGACCTGGGGTTTTAGAGCCATGTGGGACCTTAGAAATCAGACTGCCGAGAGAGGAAATAAAACACAGGACTGGACGTTAAAAGAAAAATCCTGGCTTCAAGTCCATGCTCTGCCTCTTAACCTCCAAAGCCCAGTTTGGGCCACTGTAAATGGGGTCTACTGTAAAGACAGTTGAGTTAATACACCTAAGAGCAGTCTGAGGCCTAAAAAAGGTGCTTTGTGGTTGTTAGGGTATTTTAAAATATTTTGATAGGGAAACTAAAGTCCAGAGTGATTGAGATTTTTTCCAAGAATCTAGGTTACTTAGTATTAGGAAAATGAACATTAACTCCAGATTCTAGACTGGAGCTCAGCACTCATACTAAGATGTGATATCATGACAACTGTTTAACCAGTGTTAAATTGCATCCTCCTAGAGTTAGCATTAATTCTTTAGGTGCCGGCTTTTCCTAATATAACAGGGGCTGGGACAGTGCTGGGACAGTGTCTGTCCTCCTCACACTCCCACTGAGCACAGGAGACCAGGGCCTGGCACAGTGTAGGAGTCGATGAGGGGAGCAAAACAGCATGTCAGACAAAAGGTCAGCTCGTCACTCACTGCGTGGCGTCGGCACATGCCACGAGGCTGGCTGGAAGGGACAGCTAACCTGAGAGCATAGGCTGAACCATGAGGCTGCAGCATCAAGATGGGCTCGGTTCCACTTCAAGGTGTTACTTTACTTTCATCTAAAATTAGCAGAGAACCAGCTCTGATTCTCCAGTGCACTAAATAGAACTTCACCTGCAACTTAGTAGGTGATTTTGTGGAGACGGTTTTGGTAACTTCCCACCTGCTAAAGGAGAAACCACAGCAGTCCTGGTATGCCAGGGCTAGGGGCACCAAATGCCAATTCTCTGGCTACACCTTCTAGCACTGTGTTTACTCAGCTGTTCGTGGCTGTTCGGCGGGGAATGGGATCCCTGCGAGCCATTCGAGAACGACCCAGGACGCGTCTGTTTACTAGTGAACCGTTAGCAGTTGGCAGGCATGGGGGCCACTTTCCCATTTGCGATTGGGTGCCCAGGATCGTGGTTGTTAGGAGAGCAGCTGGAATGTGTGCAATGACAAGTAGGAACTGCAGAAGACTTAGAATCTTAGCACAGTTTTCTCATGGGGTGCATGGGGGCTTAGCTAGAAGGAGATAATCTCCTAGGTTCCTTAAACTGAACTAACCTTGAACTTACACCCAACACGGTTCTGTTTGCTTCTATACAATGCTGGGGCTGGGGATGACAGCAAGATCTCACAAGGCATTTGGTGGGTGACTCTTGCCTGTGAAATGCAAAACTTGAGTGTGTAGGAAACTCCTTGGTATAATGGGGGGAAAGGACAGAACTGAAGTTGGACAGTCCTAGATTTGAATCTCAGTCTGGCCATTCAGTGCCAAGATCTTGGAAGAAAATATGAAATTCTAGTAAGCTTAATTTCATTATCTGTAAAGTGGGGTGAAAGTATCTGTACCAGGGAGTTGTAAGGATGGTAAGTAGCATCCTGCCTGACACATGGTAGCTAACAAGCAAAATACTTGAAAACATGTGGGAAATTGATTGACTCTACCAGATGCTACAAAAATTGAAGCCCTTTTTCTCATTTCACTGCACCCATATCTTGGCTTATATGTCTTTTGGACAGTTCAGCTGAGTGCATAGATTATGTCCCCACTTTTCTTGCTTATAGCATTGCTGGACATCACGTAGAAAAGATAGCTTCCAAATATCCTGTTTCTGTTTCCAAAGCAGAATGATATAATCCCATTTAGTTAAGCCCCTTGATCTCAATTATTCTGCTTTGTTCAATTATAATTTTAAAATTTGGAGTATGTCCAGAATATGAGACAAAGTTTAGCAAAGAAGAGGGAAGATCTGAGCTTAAAATCTAGTTTGTTTTTTTTTTTAATTTTTGACTGCATGACTTAGAAATACTTTATTTAAACCTCTCATTCTCAGTTTTGTCCTCTGTGCAATGGGGAAAGTGATATTTACACCTTAAGGCATTTGGAGATCAATTAAGGAATTGATATTACATATGTGAAAGCACTGGAAACCCATTCCATTAACCAATGTATATTTCAAAATCACTTTACAATCCAATGTAGAATGAATGGCCCATACCCTCCAAGCTAAGGAGATGATGTACAGTTCCTGACACATATACCAGAAAACAGTAGACATAAAGTAAAGGGACATTTTGCAGTAAAAGCAACACAATGGGGGCAGGCCGCAGCAGTTCAGTGGCAGAGTCCTTGCCTGCTGTGCCTGAGACCTGGGTTTGATTCCCAGTGCCTGCCCATGGGAAAAAAAAAAAAAGAAAGAAAGGAACACGGGGTATTTTAGACATGGGCCAACCAATATTCCCATACATTTACTCAACAATTGTCCCTACCACGGGCAATTCAGCTTCTCGAGCGTAGCTGGGTTTTCTAGCTTCGTTGGCTTTCCTGCGCTTCCTCTCCTTTCTGTAATTCATGAGCCCATTTCCTACCCCTGTGCCTTGCTTCACGCTGCACCCTTGCTGGAATGACTCATCTTTTAACCACTCGGGTTCTGCTAGCAGGTTCCTGGAGGTCCAAGTAACCCACGGAGCATGGGTGTGAGAGCTGCTGGACCTGGAGAAGATATTTGGACCAGCAAGAGATGGGGGAAAGAGCCCAAAGAGAAATGGCTTGCCTTTCTTTTACTTCAATAGGCTGTCAAGGCACAGTGATTTCCACAGACCCTCACACAGGACCCCTCTGTAACCAACTGGAGGTGCTTATTGAGAAGCTGTGAATTACTAAGGAACCATTACCTTATATTTGCTTTCCTTTCTTTTCCTCAAAACCCTTTTTTCCCTTCCTCTAGCCTCCCAGGGATTGCCTTCCTGATGAAGTGTCATTATAGCTCTCTGTCAGGACTCTGTATGCAGGGAACATGGCATCAGCCTGAACACAGGATGGATGAGGATGTCTTTACAAGATAATACAAATGCATCTTCCTCTTTCCTCAGTGATCCACTTTAATTCATTGACTGATTCACTTAGCATTTACTTACTCAACTCCTGCCCTCTGTTGATTCTGGACTCAGGCTAGAGCTGCAGGAG
The DNA here is from genome assembly GCA_004026745.1 of Myrmecophaga tridactyla. NCBI lineage: Eukaryota > Metazoa > Chordata > Mammalia > Pilosa > Myrmecophagidae > Myrmecophaga > Myrmecophaga tridactyla. Next base: position 53,493 of record PVIY010006771.1, read on the forward strand.
GAAGGCTGGGCACTGATCCTGAAGGACCTTAGAAAGGAGGAGAAATGTACTTACTCACCACATGAGCATCTCAGGAGATTCTGGGCTCTTTGATAGGGAGGGAGACACTGAGCTGGGTGGTGTTGATGTGTGAGAGCTCTTGGGGAGATACTGGGTGGGAGCCTTCCAGGCAGAAGGGACGAGCACGCACAGGCATTAGAGTGGAGAGGGTGCCCGTGACATGGTTATAGCCTTCACGGAGCATCCTCAGATACCCAGCATGGCTGCAGAGGAACATGCAAAGCATCACGCATCCCACACTCCTTGGGCTTTGTCTGGGCCTCACCCTGGTATACATCGGGCCACTGGCCAGAGCTTGCCAGAACCAAAACACAGGTGGAGTAGGGCTGCCTTTACATTGGCTCATTCTACAGGGAAATCAATAAAGCCTACCCTGGCCATACTTATATAACAAGCATTCATCTAGCATATAATAGACACAAGGCACTCTGCACATCAGCTTATTAAACGCCACAGCAATCTCATTACATGGATGTCCCATCACTGCCAGTTTACAGGTAAGAAAGTTGAGTAATGCGGATTTAGAGTAACTTACTTTGGATTCATGCCTCTGATGATGGGGCCAAGGTTAAACCCAGACAGAGCTGTGCTCTTCACAGCCAGGCTTTCTGACGCTCCCATTTGCCAAATCATTTAACAATTGGCACAATTCCTGGAGTGAATTTAAAACATGATCAGAAAACAAAGGAAAACATTACATCTTTAAGGGCAGGAACATTTTAAGAATTTAATAATGACAACTGTACATTATACAATTTTCTAATAATGTCTAAAAGCGCAAATAAGAGGGTGAAAATCACTGCACAAGGAAAGAGCCACCCGCCGTCAGTGCTGTGGGACATGTCCTCACATAGCCCAGTGCGTTTGGGGTTATATTTCACACACACATTCCTACATGCTCATGGATGTCAGTGGCGTGTTTTGCATCTTTCTAACAGCTTTGCTGGGTATAATTGGCATCCTTTATAATATGGGTACAAACGGCCTATATGAAATGCACAATTTGATAAATTTTAACATCCAGATAAACCTGTGGGACTCCTACCACTAACAAGGTAAAGAAGAATCTGTTGCCCTCAAACACTTCTGCATGTCCCTTTCCAATCCCTCTCTCCTGAAACTATATGGACATGATTTTTTTTCCTTTGGCAGGGAAAGAAGGGTTTTAACTAAATTTGAGTTTTGACTACATATTAAATTTATTTAATAGATAGAAGGCAATTCATGTTATCTATTTCTTCTTGAGTGAGCATTTGTAGATTGTCTTTCAAGGGATTTGTCTGTTTCATTTAGTTCTGGTAGATTGAGTTATGAGCCTCCAGGGAGGAAAAAAAAAACTAAGTTCTTGATTTTAATCCCATTCCTGTGGGTAGGAACCCACTGTAAATTGGACCTTCTGAAGACATTATATTTGGTTCAGGTGTGGCTAATGGAATCAGAATGGTCTTAATCCTATTTCTGGAGGCCCTATAAAGAGAGCCATGGGAGAGAGGGGAAGCCTGAAGTAAAGAGAAAAGAGAGGACATCACCATGTGATGGGAAAGCCACAGAGGCTGAGGACTGACAGCCAGCCAGTGGGCTACAAACCCTGGGTGGAAGCCAGCCTGCTAGGCTCTGGAAAAGTGCACTGATAAATTCCCACTTCAATGTGACCCATTTTGTGGTATTTGAATTAGCACTCTGGCAAGCCAAGGAAGGCAGTTGTCAAATTTACTAGCATAAAGTTATTAATGGTATTCCCTTCAATCATTTTAACAGATGCAGCATCTGGAATCATGTTACTTTTCTCATTCTTGGTATCGGTAATTTCTTTTTATCCTGTATCAGTCTAGCTAGGCTTTAATCAATTTTATCAGTTATCCTAAATAACCAGCTTTTGCTTTCATTCATTTTCTCTATTGTTTTCTTGTGTTCCGTCATTGCTTTTTAATATGATATTTTGTCATTTTTTTATCACTTTTGAGTGAATGGATCTGTTAATTAAAATACAGAATATTATTTTTTTCTTCTTCTCTTCACTAAAATGAGCTTATTGAAACTTGCTGGTTACTTGGTGCTCATTGCAGAACTCAAACAGGAGGACACTGAGAGTTGAGGTGAGAAGGAAAAGTCATAAAGTTTATGGAAAGTTGCAGTTGCCGTGAAAACCTGTCATAGCCGTGCAATGTCATATGTAATTTTACTGGAGCTTGTAGCTGTGCTTACAATGGGTGTTGCAAGGTAACTTGCGTGTGTGAGAGAGAGAGAGTGTGTGTGGCTATTTGTGTGAAGATACCTCTAATTACTAGAGGAAGCAGACATGAGTAAATACACAGGCAAAGAAAGTGAAAAATAGAGAATTTTCTAGACAAAAGTATCTATTTGGATCTAGGTTTGATAATAGATAATGAACTCAAGATCAACAGACCTGATTTCAATTTATTTTTAGAGTACCCAACATAAAGCCAAACTGCATCTAAAATCTTAAGTTCAATGTTAAACTGGAGATTTTATTAAACCCCAGCCACACCCATTTTGTAGTATTTGTGTGGTGGTTTGATGCTGAGTGTGCCCCAGAAAAACAGATTCTTAAATCTAATTCTTTCCTGTGGGTGTGAACTATTACAGGTAGGACCTTTTGATGAGACTTCAGTTGAGGGGTGACCCACCTCAGTTAGGATGGAGCTTAGTCCTATTTGGAGTCCTTTGTAAATGGAATGAATTCACACAAGAGGAGAGAGTCACAGGAAGCACTGGGATCCGAGATAGGACCCAGAAGAGAAGGGGAGCGGCCAGGGGAGACCGCTGTGTGCATGGCCCCGTGACAAGTCAAGGACCCAGGGTTGCTAGCAACTAGCCCCAAAATGCCACAAAATCTTCAGGGATAAGCATTGCCTGGATGATGCCTCGATTTGGACTTTTTCTGATGCTCAAAACCATAAGTGACTAAATTTCCACGGTTTATTCAGAACCATTTCCAGCAGCATAGGAAACTAAAACAATATACAAAGAACTGACTGTTTATTGTTTTGAAATATTTCAAAATTTCCAAAAAAATGTACGTAATGAGCAATCATGTACACAACACTGAGATTTATTAAATCTTGATGTTATCATACATTTTAAAAAATTTATTCATCAACTGTTCATTGAGGGTCTTCTCTGGTCTAGGCAAAGGAGTATTTTTTAAATGAATGGCATATTTCAACTATGCTTGAGGCTTTCTGTGTGCCACATCCCATATCCTATTCTGCTTTCCCCTGTTTCAGAAGTAACCACTTTTATAAGTAATATCTATCATTATCATCTGTGTTTTTATACTTCTATGACACATCCATGCATCAGTAAAATTGAGTTTACTTTGTAGATTCAGCCTTATATTTCTGAGCTTATCCATATAGATATAGGTATTTTCAGATTATTTTGTTGTTGTTTATTGTGCTATAATATTTCATTATATAAATGTAACTTGATTTCCTCTCTGATGATGGACCTAGATTTTTTTTCCCATTTTCTGCTATGTGGAGCAATGTCATCTTATACATTCCAAAGCTTCCATCCTTGTGCATTTACTTAAGAATTTCCTTGACATAAACGTGGGTAGAAATGGGAGTAATGCATCAGGAAGTTTAAAAACCACTTCAATTTTACTAGGTTTAATAGAATTGCATCCTGTTTACTGTGCCATATGTCTCCATATATGTTATGCATTTTCCTTCATCAGTGTCCTTTGCCATCTGGTCTCTTCTTAAGTGTTTGACACTCACCTCAATTGTCCCCTTCTCTGTGGGAGCCTCCTGGCTTCCCGGTGGGATTAGTTAATCCTTTGAACCCGTCTGCCAAAGTGTGGCCCCTGTTCAGATTCAACAATAGTATTTCTATCTGTGTGTCTGGACTCCTCAGGGATTGGGGTCTCTCCTATTGTTTTTATTTTAAACTCCAAGCAGAATGATTGTCACAGGGTAGCTGTCTCATTCCCATTTATTCAGTTTATGCTTCATGAGTTTAAATCGTAATTTTGTCACTTGTTATCTCTATAACCCCACATGTGTCGCTTTACTTTTTTGAAACTCAGTTTCTACACATAAGTGAAAAACATGTCCAGTATTTAATATCATTCTTAAAACAAAGAGGCACTCAATTAAAATTAAAAAAATAACTCTGTGTGACTCCTATGTGAATGATGCTAATAACCAATACATATCACGCTTTCTGGATGCATGTCATCTATTCACTTACTTCATCCCCACAATAACTTTAGGAAATGGGCACTATTATAATCCACATTTGACAAGTGAAATGAATGGAGGCTGGAGAGGCTCAGTAATTTGCCCAAGGCTGCACAACTAGTCAAGAATGCTGAGCAGAGGGCTGAGTCTGAGCAGTGACTCCTCAGCTTATACTCACCTGCCAGCCAGCCAGACCACACATCCTAACCTATGTCAGGGCATGTTCATGGTGTGCATTTTCCTTGCTATAAAAGAAAACACGGACTGTTTCAAAGGTGGTTAACACTTGTTCACCAAATGTGTAGCCCGAAGGACATTTGTATATACTCAAACTCTGCTTTGCTTATTTCCTGGCTTTGAAGACCTCATTTCATCTCCCCCACTGCTGTACACAGGTGAACACAGAGCTGGGTCCCTTCTCCAGGCCCCTGGATTCTGTGCTGCACTGCCAACTGAGAATGTCTCAGGGAAGAGGAGGTACATATCGGGATGTGTAAATATCCTCACAAAATATTTTTCACAGTATAGTAAGCATCAAAAATGATGTGTGCTAAATGATGTGATGAGTAGCCATCAAACCCTTCCTATCTCTTTATATGTGCTTGGCACCACAAACTTACATAATGCAATAGTCTGGCCTATAAAAATATCTTTTGAAAAATTGAACTTAGCACATTTTAATACTCTATGCGCCTGAATTTCAGAGCTATGGAGTGTTTGGCAGAGAGGCTTTTTAAATTTAGAATTATTTTATAGAGTACAGTGAAAAGGATTGCATTTTCTTACACTTGTCCTATTTGACTCGTACTAATATACCTCCAGTTACAATAACCATTTGCATTTACAGAGGATCTGTTTCTGCTTGAGATTCTACCTATCCTTTGGCATCTACCTATAGACCATCTCCAGGAATGAGTCCTGCTCCCTCTTATCCAGTCCATCCGGGCAGAGGAAGTACCTTTCCACTGTTTTCCAGGGAACTGGACATGGGCCTCTATCTAAGCTGGCAGTGACATGTTAGACCTAGGGGTACGGATCTTTTAAGGGACAGAAAGTGGCATACGAATTTTGGTGTTCCAGTGCCCTTACAGGTAGAGGAGTACAAAATCTGAAAAGTGCATCAGGGAATTTCTGAAAAAGAATAGAAAATAAGGAGCAAATTGGAAAAAGCTTCTTGTCCAAGCTGGGTTGGTACTCTGGGGCTCCCTTTTACACATCCGCGCCTGTGTGATGTTGACAAATGTAAGGGGTTAGAAACCAAGACAAGCTCATGGCATGGCTGCACATCTCTTCTCCACCCGAGAGCATGGCCTTCAGGAGCTCTTATTAGAAAGACCGGTGAGAAGCTCAGTCCATTTCTCAAGAGGTGACTGTTTTTGTTTTTGTTTTTCTTTCTGCATACAAAATTGTAATTTATTTTTTACATGGCTAGCTATGTAAAATAAATAGACTAGTCCATTTAAAATCAGATCCACTTAAGATAGGGTTCTATTCATTTGTACCAGTTCAAAGACTATTAAAGAAGGTCGTCTAATTTTTTTTTATAAAAGCCATTTTTTCATGTGCAATTTTATTCCAAATCTTGTTTGTTTTTTGATTAAGTGAGGCTGAAAGACAGCGAAGTTATCTCAATAATTTGCTAGTTCTAGTTTCCTTTGGGATGGCAGCTTTAAAAATAAAATACAGATTAAAGAGTTAAGCATTGTAACTCTCTTTTTTTAAGGAAGAAGTGCCAATTCATTAAAATCCAGAATATTGTTTTGGGAGGAAAATGAGAGTTTGGCTTGGTTCTTAGTCTTTGAAAGCCACTATAGGACAATTCACTCACATTTGCATTACAGAAGTCTTTTTAAAAAGGTAATGGTTCTGCAATTGGCCTTGACTTGCTCATTTTTCCTTATGGTTGCCCATAACACCAAATCTGAGAACTAATGAATGAATTAATTGGGTAAATAAATTTAATCCTATTTTTCCTAATTTACAAGATATAGCAAAGTAATAGAAGGCTTTTGTATAGTAATGGGAGTCAGGAAATAAAGTTTCTAGTGTTGATTCCATTGCTAACTCGTTCTGTAGCTTAGGTAAATCATAATCTCTCTGGATCTTAAAGTTTTTCATCTGAAAAATGAGAGGGTTGTCCAGACCATTTAAAGGGTTATTTCCAAATCTATGAAAAAAATTCAAGGCTTTGCAAAATGTTAGAAAACAACAAGGTGACAGCAATTGAGCAGGATACACTGGCTTTCAAAAGTTCCGTGAGTGAACAATATATAGTTAATGGTTATTCTTGTTGCTACTGTAACCGCAGAAATTAGGATTCAAGGGATGATCACGGTTGCTAAATCATCATATGGAGGTGACTGTCCTTAAAAAAACACATTGCATAATGGATGGGCGGTAATACTTGATACAGGATGGCAGTGGGGGTTAAGGTGTAGTGAACACACGCCTGACCTAGAATCAAAGAAAGCCCGAGTGCTGGAACTGTGGACTAGCGAGGTAGAGTTCCAGAACAAACCTTCCCTTTCTGGTTTGAGGCATGGGGAAGAGGTCTTATAACTGGAAGGAGACTGGGGGAAAATTCCTGTTTTATTTTTCTCAGTTCTACCCCCAGGGCAAGCCCCAGTCCTGAAGCTGTAGAATTGTATTGGGATAAGGATGTAGTAAACTGCTAATTCTAAATAGAAAGTGAAAGATTAAGTATGCATATCACAATTCATAGAGTAACCACTAAAAAATTTACAAAGGGATGCATTCAAAATACTGATATATAAACAAATAAGTAAACATGAAATACTGAAAATTACTCAAATAGTACAGAAGAAGTCAGGGTAGGGGAAAGTAGGTGATGAAAAACAGAAGGGAGAAACAAACAAAAATACAAACACCAAAATTGCTAACTTGGATGCAAATGTATCAACATTATATTAAATATAAGTGGTCAAATCACACCAATTAAAAGATTGTTATGCTGAATAAAAAAGACATTATCTGATAACTACAAAACGCCCAAGTCAATAAAATATAGCAATATAGGTAAGGAAAAGGTGAAAAATGTCATGCCATTTAAATGATAATAAATAAAGCCAGAATGGTTATATTAATATCATATTAAGTAAGCTTTATGACAAACAAAATTACCATGGATAAAGGAGGGCAATACATAATGACATGGTCAACTCACCAAGAAGACATAACAGTCCTAAATGTGTAAACTCCTACAAATTCAAAACAAATGAAGAAAAAGCTGAGGAAGTAGCTCAAAGTCTATACATTTGTTACACAAAAGAGATTAATCTGATGCAAAAATGATTTCTGGTTTCTTTATACCCAAGAATTCAGTTCTCAGCTTATCTCTTTCCTATTGCATTTCACTAGAAGCTACAAGGAGAAGCGAGGCTGCACTTTCCACACTTAATTTGGAAATCTCTTCTGCTAAATATCCAAGTTCATGGCTTTTAAAATGTGCATTCCAGCCAAAGCTACTAGTCAATTGTGCCAGGTTGTCTGCCATTTTAAAACAAGGATTGCCTACCTTCCAGTTTTCAATAATACATGCCTCATTTCTGTCTAGAGTCTCATCAGAGGTATCTTTACAGTCCATATTTTCATCAAGTTTCTACAAAGCATTCTAGGCCTTCTCGATCAAGCTCCTCAGAAATCTTCTAGAATCTACTCCTTATCCATTTAAAAAGGCTTTCCAACATGTTTGGTATTTATAAACCACAGCAACACCACACTTTTCTGGTACCAAAATTGGTTCTAGTTTGAAAGCTGCTAGAATGTGATACAACAGAAATGGAATGGTTTTTAAAAAGGGGAATTTATTAAGTTGCAAGTTTATATGTTCTGAGGCTATGAAAATGTCAAAATTAAAGCAAGTCTATAGAATTAAAATAAGGCATCCAAGGAAAGATACCTTGGTTCAAGAAGGCCAATGATGTTTAGGTTTCCTTTTCAACCAGAAAGTCACATGGTAAACATGACAACACCTGCCAGCTTTTTCTCCAGGCTTCTTGTTTCATGAAGCTCCCCCAGGGGTGGTTTCCTTCTTCATCTCCAATAAATATTTCTGGGTAGGAGCCAGAAAAATTCCTAGTTTCTTTGGCTGGAAGGCATATTTTAAAAGCCATGAATTTGGATATTTATCAGAAGAGATTTCCAAATTAAATGTGAAAAGTGCAGTCTGGTTTCTCCTTGTAGCTTACAGGGGCTCTAGTAAGCAACCCCACCTTGAATGAGTGGAGACACATCTCCATGGAACCCAGCTAATCAAAAGTTGCCACCCACAATTGGGTGGGTCACATCTCCATGGGAGTAATCAAAAGTTCCCACTCAGCAATATTGAATGATGATTAAAGGACATGGGTTTTCTGGGGTCCACAACAGATTCAAACTGATGTAATCATATATTCATTTCCTATGGAACTATTATAGTCCTGCCTGATTTAGTCATAACCAAAAGAAAAAAAAACCCAAAAACTGATAACAATACATATTAATTGTGGAGTACCCTAAATTATCACTTATTTTTAAATTTTCTTAAAATGTGTGTTGTATTTGTAAGATATATTAGGCTTTTTACACTGTTCATTCAAAGGTCATAGGGAAGTCCATTGGAAAAATGGGGGGACAGAGGCCAGTGATGAGGGGAGATTTGGGTCCCCAGTTTCTTTACCCAAGGACCTCTTTAATACACAGGGAGGTGGGCCTCCCAGACCTATTGATCCCTGATGACAGCCTCTAAAACTGGTTCTTCAGGGTTGCACTTCTTGAAAACAGTGGGCAAAGTCCTACCCAAAAAGTTCAGTTATCAGTTATTTTGCATGCTGAGATGTTCACTCTTCATTTTTGGAGAAGTACAAATTGTTAATAGCTGTTTTGGATGAATGCTTAACTAAGAAATCAGGATTTAAGATATGATTTTGATTATTGAATCATTATATTCAGTATGTATTCATTGCTTTCTGGTATATTGGAATAGATATGGGGAATTACCTGAAATCTCCAAATTGTAATCCAACTGCTTGATCTCTGATAATGATTAATACAATCATTATCTTCTGCCCCTGTAATTGTAAAAACCTCATGACTAACCTTCATTTGTACCCATTTATCCAGTTTTCAACTTTGGAGTCTTTTGCTCACTAAAGATAGCCCCAAATGTCTATTGATGAAGGGTCCTGGGTCAGCCCAAAACTAACCTATTCCCTGTCCAAAGCTGTCTTGATAACCGAGACTGGATCTAACCAAAATGGGCTTGCCCGACATGCACAGAAGCTTAGAATTTAACCTACAAGTCACCTAGACCTCATTCCGCCATTTTCTTACACATGTTCTGTGACTCGGCGTGTCATCATTTACAGCCACTATGTCATTATCCTAAACCCTGCTTATCTTTTCTGTAATAAAAGTACCAGAGAGAGATTTTTGGGCTAATAGGTCTTTTACTACCCACCTAGTAATCAACTTTTTCTGTCTTTGAAACTCCAGTGGTCTCAGGAATTGGTTACTGAGCACGTCAGTCAAAAGAATCCTCAGCCTTTGTCTGGTAACCAATGCACATTGGAGCACTCACTTGAGGCATACTGAATATGTGGAGTGCAAGCCATGACAGGCAAAAAGATAACAATGATGCATGCAGAAGCACTTTGAAACCAGTACTCACGGAAAATCCAAATGATGGGTAGGAGCTGGGAGAACCTCAGAAATACCCTGAGGACACAGGAACCAGGCAACCAGACAGCTGTCCACAAGCAGCAGTGCTATGATGTACATATGGAGCCAGGGAGACCAGTGACCATCCATCAGTACTCCCAGGACATATTAAAAGCCCAAGGCTGGACCCTCGCCTGAGCTTCTATGTCAGTACATTTAGTCTGGGGCCAGAGAATGGATATTTCCTACAGGTTCCCAAGTGATGTTGAAGCTGCTGTTGGACTGGAGAGCCACTGCTCTCCAGAATGATCTACTGGAGGGGGCCTAGAAAGGTCTCGGAGACTGGAGGATGAGGAAGTGGCAACAACTGGGCCTGGGCACGCCCAGGGGTAATTGCGCCATCTTCTGCCTGGGGGCTCCAGATCAACAAATGCTTAGTCCTGGAGTCAGCGGGGAAATAGCAGATATGGAAAAAGGCCTTGATTCAAACCAGCAGGAGTCTCCTTGACTCTCAGGTGGGACTATTCAGGTGCTAGATGCTCATGCATGTGTTTCAAGAAGGCAGAATCAGCCTGAGATGCTGCAGAATAGAGACCACAGCGTGGAGACTATCCAAATGCTCACAACAAGTGCTCATCTTCTCTAAAACATCATTGGGCATCAGGAACCTCTTTTCTTGCTGTTGCCTATGCAAGGATTTTGAGAGCTGTGGATGAGAAAGGTTTTTCTGGACTAGAACAGACCAAGTGAAGGGCTGAAGCTTTCCAGAAAATGCTATTTGATCCCACTTCAATTTGTAATAAAATGAACAGATATTTGTGTTATCTATTAAGTATGGATGTATACATGTATAAAATACAAATATATTGATATAGTTGCATATTTAAAACAAGTGCTCATATGCGTACCTGTGCAACTCTGTCTTTAAAAATATCAATTATCTTTAATTCTTACAATTACTCTGACAAACAGGCAGATCATGCACTGTTACATCCATTTAATAGATGTGTCAGAGAGTCCAGAGAAATATGAAGAAACTTACCAAATCACTCATCTAGTTAGCAGCAGAGCTGGAGGAGAATCTGGTGTTCAGGATCACTCTGTGTTCTTTGAATAATGTAGTAATCAAAATACTATCTTTGCTTGATGGAGAACAGAACTGAGGCTCAGAAAGGGCACAGAAATTTTCCAAGTCCACTTTGGGTATAGCAGCGACAGAATTAAAAGGCAGTGCAAGTTACAGAAAGTCCCTCAGTCATTAGCTAATTCTATAGCATACAGAAAAACTAGGAAGAAATACTAAGTTTTTCTTGATTATGTTTTGATGAAATGTTCCAGATTTAATGCAAATGCTTTTGGTACCTCAAGCAACTAAGAATTGTTAGGTTGAATTGAAACTCAACCATATTTAAACCTACTTTATAGCTACTTGGTGTCATTTTCCTTAAAAATCTTCATCTTAATCTGTCTAGTAACTGGTATGAATGAAATAACCTTGAGATGCTTAACCCCACTCACTCTTGTACACTGATAAGCCAGTGTGAATGACTCTGTGACATGATATTCCCCACCTCCTAAGGAAAACTATTCCAGTAGTTCACAACCCTGAAAGTTAAAAAAAAAAAACACTGTCCACTGAGCACATTTCTACTTACCTGTCCTTCTTCCACTGTTGTTTCCAGACAGAATGTGTCTGATCTCCATTCCACATGCGAACCTTTAAGAAATTTGAGTTACTTTTTCTGTTCAACTGTTCAAATTCATTTACCATCTGATCCCTTGTTGCTTAATGTCAACATTTGAACTATTCATTCATTTACTCATTCAATGAGATTTTGGTGAACACAAACCATAACAGAAATAACAATTGTCTTTTATATAATATTTATCATAAGGCAGACATTGCTCTCAGTGCTTCACAAATAGTCACCCATTTGATCTTCACCACAACCCTAGGAGGGAGGTTTATTATGTTCTTGATAATAAATATTTGAAGCTTAATAAATATAGTTCAATGAGTTAATGAGGCAATGGATGGGTAATTAGACTAACAGTAATATTTCTATATGGGCTTCCCTAATATTTCCTCATTACTCTTTCTTTTATTAGAGATGTCATGTACTTACAGAAAAATCATGGATAAAATACAATATTCACATATACCTCAGCAGTACCAGCATCTTGCAATTGGTGTGGAATAAATTTGTTACAATTGGTGTAGCACCTGTTTACAGTTTACCACTAACTAAAGTCCATGGTTAAATTTAGGGCCCCGTTATAGCGTACTTGCATGGATATTTTTTAAAAATTTTTATTCTGGTACCATATGTACAATCTAACATTTCCTTTCTAATCACATTCTGATATAGGTTTCCGTGCTTTAATTGCATTCACAATGTTGTATTACCATCACCACCATTCACTAAGAAAACATTTAGATCGTTACAGATAGAATCCCTGTAAATTTCAAGCCTCAGCTATTCATTCCTATCCCCACCCCTGTACCCTGGTAACCTATAGTCTAGATTCTGATCCTATGAGTTTGCTTATCGCAATTATTTCAAATGAATGAAATCACATAATATGTGTCCTTTTGTATCTGGCTCATTTCACTTAACGTGTTCAAGCTTCATCCATGTTGTCACATGTATCAGGGCTCCATTCCTTTCTACAGCTGAATCATGTTCCATTATAAGTTATATACCACATCGTGCTTATCCACTTATCAGTTGACGGACACTTGCAATGCTTCTACGTTTGGCAATTGTGAATAATGCTGCTATGAACATCAGTGTGCAAATATCTGTTCAAGTCCCTGCTTTCAGTTCTAATGTGAACACACCTTGTAGTGGGATTGCTGGTTCAGATTGTAATTCTGTATTTTGCTTTCTGAGGAACCACCAGACTGTTTTCAGAGAGGCTGCATCATTTTACATTGCCACTAGCAATAAATAAGTGTTTCTCTTACTCCACATCCTCTCCAACACTTGTTATTTTCCATTTTCTTAATAGCAAGTGGGTATGAAATGGTATCTTACTGTGGTTTTTAATTTGCATTCTCCTGATGGATAGAGGTTGAGCATCTTTTCATGTGCTTTCTGGCCATTTGTGTATCTTCTTTGGAGGGATGTCTGTTGAAGGTTTTCATTGAGTTGTTCGTCTTTTTGTTACCTTGAAATGTTTCTTTGTATATTCTGGGTATTAATGCTTTATGGGATATGTGGTTTCCACATATTTCCCCCCATGGTGTCAGCTGTCATTTTACTTTCATGTCATTTCACTTTGTTTTGAGGAACAAAGTTTCTCTATTTTAATGACATCCCATTTATGTATTTTTGTTGTTGTTGCTTGTGCTTTGGGTATAAAGTCTATGAAACCATTGCCTACTACAAGATCCTGAGATGTTTTCCTAAGTTTTCTGCTACATATTTGAAAATTCTAGCTCTTATATTATGATCTTTGACCCATTCTGAGTTGATTTTTGTATATGTGTGAAGTAGCAGTCCTCCTTTTCCCTTACAAACAGAAATCCAGTTTCCCAGCACCATTTGTTGAAGAGACTGTTCTTTCCCAGTTGAGTGGTTTTTGCGACCATGTCACAGATCAGTTGGCCATAAATGTGAGGGTTGAATTCTAAGCTCTCAATTCTATTCCAATGGGCTATATGTCTGTCCTTGTGCCAGTATCATGCTGTTTTTTAATTGTTATAGTTTTCATTTTTATTTTTGTTGTTCTTGTGCTTTTTTGATTACTGTTACTTTGTAATAAGTTTTAAGGCCAAGAAGTGTGAGTCCTCCAACTTCACTCTTTCTTTTCAAGTTGGCTTAGGCTATTTGGGATCCCTTACCCTTCTATATAAATTTGATGTTTGGCTTTATCATTTCCTCAAAGACGGTTTTGGGAATTGTGATTGAGATTGCATTGAATCTATAAATAATTTGGGGTAATATTGAAATCTTAATGATATTTAGCCTTCTAGTCCTTGAACATGGAATGTCCTTCCATTTACTTAGATCTTTTTTGTTTTCTTTTAGCAATGTTTCTTAGTTTTCTGAATGCAGGTCCTTTACATGCTTGATTAGATTTATTCTTAGATATTTAATTCTTTTAGTTGATATTGTGAATGGAAATTTTTCTTGATTTCTTTCAGACTTTTCATTGCTTGTGTATAGAAACCTTACTAATTTTGTACCCCACCACTTTGTTGAATTCATTTATTAGCTGTAGGAGATTTGTTGTGGATTTTTCAGATTTTCTGTATATAGGAACATATCATCTGTAAATCAGGAAATTTCACTTCCTTTCCAGTATGGATGCCTTCTATTTCTTTTTCTTGCCAATTGCTCTAACAAAAACTTCAAGTACAGAGTTGAGTAATAGTGGTGACCTTAGGCTTTCCTGTCTTACTCCTGATCTCAAGGGAAAGCATTCAGTCTTTCACTATTCTGTAGAACGTTAGTTGTGGGCTATGATCAGGCATTTTCCCTTTCATTTGGTTAATGTGGTTTATTACCTTAACTGATTTTCTTATATGGAACCAACTTTGCATACTAGGGATAAATCCCACTCGATCATGGAGTATAATTCTGTTAATATGCTGTTGGGTTCAATTCTCTAGTATTTTGTTGAAGATATTTTGGATCTATATTCACAAATGATATTGGTCTGCAGTTTTATTTTCTCATGTGATCTTTATCTGGCTTTGGTATGAGGGTGATGCTGGTCTCATAGAATTAGTTGGGGAGTGTTCTATTCTCTTCAATTTTATCAAAGAGTTTGAGAAAACTTGGAGTTATGTCTTCTTGGAATGTTCAGGAGAATTCGCCTGTGAAGCTATCTGATCCTTTGCTTTGCTTTGTTGAGAGGTGTTTGACGATTAATTCAATATTTTTACTAGTAATTGGTCTGTTGAGTCTTCTGTTTCCTCTTGTGTGTGTTTTAGTTTGCTGAAGCTGCCAGAATGCAATATACCAGAAATGGACAGCTATTAAAAAGGGAAATATATTAAGTTGCAAATTTACTGTTCTAAGGCTGTGAAAATGTCGAAACTAAGGAATCCAGGAAAGATACCTTGGTTTAAGAAGGGCTGATGTGTTCAGAACACCTCTGTCACCCAAGGGCTGATGGGTTCAGAACACCTCTGTCACCTGAAAAGTCATGGGGCAAAGTCTGCTGGTTTTCTCTACTGGCTTCTCATTTTATAAGGACTCCTTGGGGGTGTTCTTCTTCTTCGTCTTCAAAGATTTCTGGCTGTGTCAGCTTTGTCAGTTCTGTTGGTTCTAAAGCTTTTTCCAAAATCATTCCTTCTGGAAGGGCTCCAATAAGCAACCTCATCTTGAATGGGTAGAGATACTTCTCCATGGAAACCATCTAATCAAAAGTTACCACCCATAATTGGGTGGGTCACTTCTCCATAGAAACAATAAAAATGATCCCATCCAGCAATATTGAATGAGGATTAAAGGACATGTCTTTTCTGGGGTACATAATAGGTTCAAACTGGCACATTTCACACTTTGGACCCCCAAAAGATATATTGTTTCCAAATGCAAAATACATTAATTCCATAACAATATCAGAAAGTCTTAAACCATTTTAGTAACAATACATATGTAATACAAAATCAGAAACTGTACAAAATCTCAACAAAGTCAACTACAGGCATGGTCTGTCCTAAGGCAAAATTCTCCTCTGGTGCTGGACCTGGAAAAACTCAGAACAAGTTATCTGCTGCCAATATACAAAGGAGGGACAGTCGTAGGATATGTATTCACATTTCCATAGGGAGAAATTGGAAAGAACACAGGGACCACAAGACCCAAACAGTTCTGAAAACCTGCAGGACAAACTCTATTAGACTTCAAAGTCTGAGGGTCATTTATCCAGGGGCTTTAGAAAGACATAGTCCTACCTTTTCCAAAGGCCTACTTAGTGGCCCAACTTTCTCTAAATGCAACCCTGGGGGGCATTGAGGAGACCACCTTTTTCTTGGCTCCACCCTCTCCAAACATTGGGTAGCACCCAGGCTGTCTGCCATATCTGAGGCCAGGCTCAACCCATCTATGTGGTGGCATCCCAGCTCTCCCAATACCCAAGGAATGTGCTCCATCCTCTCCAAGACCTGAGGCGGCACCATTCTTCAGGAAAATGGAAGTGGAAGGCCCACCCTCTGCCTACGGGACAAACTCACCCTTTACAAGTGCATTGGTGGGTCTGCTCCCCTGGCCTGACGTCTTTTGGCTTCAGACCTTAGATTCCATGGTTGTGCCTTTGAAGTTATTTTTCCTTCAATTTGTCCCTTTTAATCCAAACTGGCAGTCGTTCCATTTATACCAATTTCACAGCATTCTTGGTGGTTGTGGTACACTGGGGTCGTAACCATCAGACTTTCCACAAATCCTTGTAGATAATGCCATCGCCAATCCTGGTTTTTTCTGAGATGGTTGACTGATTCCATGTTTGGTTAAATTCTCATGTGGGGCACTATTCTTTGGATCTCCCTTTCTGGAGGCCCAGAATTTTCCAGAACATCAATTTTTGGTTCCTTTGTTCTCAAGAGTTCAGTTCTCAACTTATCTCTGTCCCCTCATATTTTACTATAAGCTGCAAGGAACAGCCAGGTGGCATTTTCCACATTTAGTTTGGCAATTTCCTTAGCTAAGTATCCTGGGTTGTCACCTTTACATTCTAACTTCCATCCAACAGTAGTACACTATTTTGCAAGATTCTGCGCCACTTTAAAACAATCACCTTCCTTCCAGTTTGCAATAACACATGCATCTCTTCTGCCTAAGGCATTATCAGAGGTATCTTTGGAGTCCACATTTCAACCAACAGTCTCCTCAAAGCATTCTAGGCCATCTCTACTAAGCTCCTCACAATTCTACCCAAACTCCCCCAAATTCATTTAAAAAGCCATTTCAACATATTTGGTATATACAAACCACAGCAACACCCCACTTCATTGGTACCAAAATCTGTTTTAGTTTGCTAAAGCAGCCAGATTGCAATATGTGAGAAATGGAATGGCTTTTAAAAAGGGAAATTTATTAAGTTGCAGATTTACAGTTCTAAGGTTATGGAAATGTCCAAACTAAGGTATCCAGGGAAAGATACCTTGGTTCAAGAAAGGCAGAAGGGTCCAGAATACCTCCATCACCTGGAAAGGCTCATGGAGACATCTGCTGGCTTTCTCTCCTGGCTTCTTGTTTTATAAGGATTCCCTGGGGGTGTTCTCCTTCTACATCTCCAAAGATCTCTAGCAATGTGGGCACTCTTGGCTCGAAAGCTTTTTCCAAAATTGTTCCCTCCCAAAGGACTCCAGTAAGCAACCCCACCTTGAATGGGTGAAGACACATCTCCATAGAAACCATCTAATCAAAAGTTACCATCCATAATTGGATGTGTCACAGCTTTATGGAAACAGCAAAAAAGATCCCACCCAGTGATATTGAATGAAGATTAAAGGGCATGTCTTTTTTGGGGTATGTAATAGTTTCAAACTGGCACCATGGGTTTTTAGATTATCTAACCTATGTAGTGTACAATTATTCATAGAATCCTCTTATAGTCCTTTTTGGTTCACCAGTGTCAGTAGTAATGTACACATTTTCATTTCTGATTTTCATTATTTGTATCCTCTTTTTTTTGTCAGTCTAGATAAATGTTTGTCAATTTTATTGATCTTTTCAAAGAGCCAACTTTTGGGTTTGTTGATTCTATTTTTTTCTATTTTGTTTATTACACTCTGATCTTTGTTATTTTCTTTATTCTCGACACTTTAGGTTTAGTTTGCCCTTCTTTTTCTAGTTTTCCCAATTTTAAGGTTAGGTGTCTGATTTGAAATCTTTTTTTAATGTAAGCACTTAGAGCTATAAATTTCCCTCTCAGCACTGCCTTTGCTACATCCCTTAAGTTCTGGTATATTGTATTTTCATTTTCATTTACCTCAAGATATTTCCTAATTTTGCTTCAAAATTCCTCTTTAACCCATTGTTTATTTAACAGTATGTTATTTAATTTCCACATATTTCTGAATTTTCCATTTTTCTCTGTTGTTGATTTCTAGTTTCATTCTTTTATGGTTTGGCAGTGTAAATTGTATGATTTATATATAAATATATATATATATATATATATATATATTTAATTTATTGAGACTGCTTAGTTTGTGACCCAACATATGGTGTATCCTGTAGAATGATCCCTGTGCACTCAGGAAGAATATATTTTGTTTTCATTTGGTGCAGTGTTCTCTATATGTCTGTTAGATCCAATTGATTTAATATACTCAGGCTCTGTACTTTTTATTGATCTTCTGATTAGATATTCTACCCATTAATGAGAGCGATGTGTTGAAAGTCTCCCACAACTCTTTCAGTACTTGCTTCATATGTTTTGGGGCTCTGCTCTTAGGTGCATATATATTTATGAATTTTACATCTTCCTGTGGAATTGTCCCTTTTATAGTATGTCTTTGTCCTTTGTAACTGTTTTTTACTTAAATTCTATTTTATCCAATATTAGTATAGCCACCCAGCTCTTTGGTGATTTCATTTAAATGGTATACTTTTTTCCCATCCTTTTACCCTCAACCTAATTATATCTTAAACTTTAAGGTAAGTTTTTGCCTTAAATGTATAGGTTGGTCATGCTTTTTTATACATTTTGCAAATCTCTGCCTTTTGACGGGAGTATTTAATCCATTTACATTTAAAGTCACACTGACAATACAGAACAATACAGATCTTGTTTATTTGACCATGTCTTCATCTCTCCATTTTTTTCAATTTATTTATTTACTTTTTTAACTTTATTATTGTATAGTATAATACTATTACAAAGCAAAGAAATAAAAGAACAATAATTTTCAAAGCACTCTGCAACAAGTAGTTATAGGACAGATCCCAGAGTTTGTCATGGGCTACAATATAATCCTTTCAGATTTTTCCTTCTAGTTGCTCCAGAATATAGAAGGATAGAAGATAGATATAAATATTTCTTATTATAAAAATCAACTTTCTATTTTTTTCCTGTGAAAAATAACATATATTAAAAAACAACAAATTTCAAAACAGCGTACCACAATTAGTTGTTGAACATATTTCAGAGTGTGGCATGGATTACAATTCCACAATTTTAGGTTTCTACTTCTAGCTGCAATAAGATACTGGAGACTAAAAGAAATATCAATTTAATGATTTAGCAATCATATTCATTTGTTATATCCTATTTCTCTGTATAACTCCATCGTCACCTTTGATCTTTCTATCCCTCTCTTTAGGGGTATTTGCGCTTCTCCTTCATTTTTTAAAAAGATATAAAATTCTTGGCTAGCAGTTGTTTTCTTTCAGCACTTCAAGTATTCCAACCCACTTCCTTCTTGCCTTCATGGTTTCTCATGGGAAATCAGCACTCAATCTAACTATGTTTCCCTTGTATGTAACACCTTGTTTTTCTCTTGCAGCTTTCGGAATTCTCTCTTTGTCACTTGGTAGTGTACTAAACATATGAAAGGGTGATTTTTTTCATCATGATTATCTGATTTTGTATTCTCTGGGCTTCTTGAATATGTATATTCAGCTCTTTTGCTAAGTTTGGGAACTGCTTTGTCATGTCTATGAATATTCCTTCTTTCCCTTTCTCATTTTCTTCTCCCTTCAGGGCTCCCATAATGTATAATATTGGTGTATGTGTTACTATTGCAGAGGTGTCCTAGGCTATCTTCACTTTTAACATTTCTTTTTTCTTTCAGCTCCTCAGCCTCTCTCATTTCAAATGTCTCATCTTCAGGTTAACTTATTTTTTCTTTGGCCAGCTTCAATCTGCTTTTAAAATTCTCCTGAGCATTTTAATTTCAGTTACTGTGGTCTTCAACTCCAGTAATTCTATATGGTTCCTTTAAAAGTTCTATGTATTTACTTAGACTCTCATATTGTTCATTTTTCTGATATCCTTTAGTTCTTTCTCTGTAGTTTCCTTCATATCTGTGAGCATTTTTTATATAATTTTAAAAAAGGTTTTGTTTGGTATGTCCACATTCTTGTCTTTTTGTTGGTGTTTTCTGCATTTTTGTCCTCTTTCTCTGCATGGGCCATTGTTCTAGTTTGCTAGCTGCCAGAATGCAATGTACCAAAAACAGAATGGCTTTGAAAAAGAGGAATTTAATAAGTTGCTAGTTTACAGTTCTAAGGCTGAGAAAATGTCCCAATTAAAGCAAGTCTATAGAAATATCCAATCTAAGGCATCCAGAGAAAGATACCTTGGTTCAAGAAGGCCAATGACATTCAGTATTTCTCTTTCAGCTGGAAGGGCACATGGCAAACATGGCAATGTCTGCTGGCCTTCTCTCCAGGCCTCCTGTTTCATGAAGCTCCCTTGGAGGCATTTTCCTTCTTCAAGTTGCTGGCTGGTGAAATCTCTGCTTCATGGTTCTGTGGCATTTTCTGCTCTCTCAGAATCTCCAAAAGTTACTGGCTGGTGGACTCTGTGGATCTCTCGACCTCGTGGCTCTGCTCAGCTCTGCTGTGGCCTTCTCACCTTTCTCAAAAGGGCATTCTCTCCAAAAATGTCTCCTTTTTTATAGGATCTCAGTTGACTAATCAAGACCCATGTAGAATGGGTGGAGTCAGGGCTCCATCTAATCAAGTTTAATACCCACACTTGATTGAGTCACATCTCCATGGAGATAAGCTAATTAAAGTTTCCAACATACCATACTGATAGAGATTAGAAGAAACTGCTGCTCCCACAAGGTTGATTAGGATTAAAACATGGCTTTTCTAAGGAACATAAAACTTTTCAAACCAGTACAGCCATCATTTTCTGTTTTCTTTGTTTGTCTTATATTCTTTGGTTGAGTACTGAAAAATGTAATGTTTTAAAGTGTAAATGCTGGGATTTACTTCATGGGATGTCTGTTTCTCGGTTTTGTAACCAGCTGGAGATGAGATAGAGATTTCCTTGCGCTTCAGCCCTCCTATTGGGAAGGTCTGGCCATGGCAAATGCCGTGTGCAAGGCTTTCAGGCCTCTGTCTTGTCCTCAGCTTTGGCTTTTTAGTTGTTCTGGTGGTCACCCGTTTACAGGAATTTGTTTGTCCCTTCTGCTTCCCAGGAGACAACCTTCCTTTCCCTGGTATCTGAAGCCAGCAGGCTTTTCTCCCAGTTTTTCCACCTCTATAGATTTTTACACACCTTTCATTGTCTCACTCTGCTTTCACCTGGAGGGCAAATTCTGGGGTGGGGGGAGTTACCATGGAGTCAACTTTCCCAATTCAGTACTTCCCAGTCAAAACAGGGCCAGGAACCCATGAAGAGGATGCAGACTACTTCCAATGTTCCCTGGGGATCTGAATTTGCTAATCACATGCTATGATCAGTGATCAGCCATGCCCACCCCTGTTCTTTTCCTGACTCCAGCCGCTGGCTGTGGCGGGACCTCAGAATGGCATGCATGAGGCTGGAGAGTGGGCACAGATAGCCATAGTTCTTTACTGAGCATGTCTGCCACTTCCTTCCTCTCTTCCCTGGGTGCTATGCAGTGTTCCTCTGGACTCTGATGTTTCACAGTCGTGGTTTCAGACAGTTTTGCCAGTTTAATACTTGTTCTGGTGGGAACACTGGGTCTTGGAGGTCCCTATTCCACCGTCTTCCCCAGAAGTCTTACTGTTTAGATTTTATATCCATTGACTATACAAGCCTGATGTCACCACTTAAGCCAAAATAACCAAAGATACCCAGATTGCACAACCCATTAGGGATGCTTGGAATTCTGAAGCAGATGTCTCCCTGAGAAGTGTCCTCCAGAGACCATTGTACACAGCAGCCTGGGGCTCAGAGAGCTTCTCTTGAAATGGCTGAATGAGTGGGTGACAGGAAACCATTTAAAACCCAAACCACAATGAAATAACATGATGTCTGCCTTGGAGTGGGGCTATTCTATAATCAAGACACATTTTCACTATTAAAGGACTCCTAATCCTTCTGGATATATTCATCCTGGTTCTACTTAGCTCAAATCAAAAAATTAAACCTGTAGCTCATTTCCTTGAGGGCTCTTCAATTGTGGCGATGATTACTGATTGCTCTTTCTGTTGCCAGAATGAGAATGACCTTAAGCATTTCCTTAAAACTTCTGTGCCTGCTAGTACATGAGGAGAGTAGTCCTTAGTAACCCCGAGTTATGACAGGTACAACTCTGCCTCTTACCAGTATTATTAAGCTATTCTGAAAAGAAATGGCCTACATCTCAAAGACAGAGATTCATTTATAAGCACCTATAAATTAATGCCATTGGAAGCATGTACAGATTGTTTTCAAAATGTACAAGAAAAGTTTCATTTCTGAAAGCAAATGACTGTCTAATGCAGAAGCTTGGGTTAGGTAGAAATGGATTTTATTTCTATCAATATCCATGAAAAATCAATAGACTTCTTGGGGAATATATAATACTTTCTTTTGGTTTCATTTTTGTCAAAAACATTGCTATTCATCAAGGCCCAGTTTAAATGCCACTATGTGTAACATGCTTTCCCTCATTCCTCAGACAAGAATGTATCCTTTCTCTAAATCTCAGCCATTATTTATGTTTTCTTGTCCTCCTTTCTACTGGAGAAAAGATGTATCTGAGTTAGGGGATTTGTGTTATTCACCCTTTTCTTCACCAACCTGGAACAGGTGGTAAACAGGACAAAGCCGTAATTTCATGGAGCTCAGAGTGTGGTAGAAAAATCAGACAATTGATAGACAATTGAAATTCAGTCAGTGTGTTAGGGAAAGAATGAGACTAGGGGCTGTGGAAGCAACAGTAAAGACACTCGTGGCTATCTGTGCTGAGAACTGAAGAGTACCTAAGGTTCAGCTGGGCAAACATGGGGTGGTTGCTACAGCATGCCAACTCAAGAGAATGGTCTGTGAAAAGACACAGAAGTGAGAGAGTGGAAGATGTGTCTAAGGAGATTACAGGGGCTCTTTATGCCAAGGGGCACAGAGTTTAACTTGAGGGCTGAGGGTTACAATGAAGACGTTTCAAGGGGCCATGTTGGAAGCCGGGGGAAGTTGGCCCATGGGACAGTTCATTCTGGAGAGGGGTAATTAAAGCTGGAACCCACAGAGTAGCCATGAAGATGAGGTAGAGTTGATAGAAACAGATATTTTAGAACTAGTCAATGGTACTTAACCTTTTTGGAGATAGGTGTGTAAAAGGGAATTAGTTGAGGAAAACCTCCAGGTTTTTCACTTGGTGTTATGATTATCAATACTATGTAACAATCCACCCCAAATTAAATTATATTCATGGTTTCTGCTTGTCAGGGGTTCAGAAACAGCATGATGGGATTGCTTGTCTCAACTTCATGATGTCTGGTGGAAAAATTTGAAAAATAAGTGATGAAAGCTGGGGAGCTGGAATTAACCAAAGATGCATCCATTCTCACTTCTGCCACCTGGGTGGGAGGGACTCAGTGTCTGGCACCGATAATGGCTCCTCTCCCTGTGGTTTGGATCCAGTGAGCAAGGTGCGAGCTGACTTTATCCAGCATCACAATAACGTACCCTCTTGGAGCACAAGGAAAGGGCACCTGGATCCGGCCACTCAAAGGAAAGTGAATCAAAGGTCCTTGGGGACATGCTTTAAACTGCCAAAGTTCTCAGCTGGCTACAACTTTATTTATCTTCCTCTCACAGGTAAAAATGCATCTACCTCCTCCTTCAAGACTTCAACTTTGCAGCATCAACTGTAGTCCAGAGTCCCATCATCCAGATCAAGTCCAGATGCAGATGGGGCTCTAAAGACTTCAACTTTGCAGCATCAACCGTAATCCAGAGTCCCATCGTCCAGATCAAGTCCAGATGCAGATGGGGCTCTAAAGACTTCAACTTTGCAGCATCAACCATAATCCAGAGTCCCATCGTCCAGATCAAGTCCAGATGCAGATGGGGCTCTCTGAGTGCAGCTCTCCAGGATAAAACCTCTCAACGTGAAGACGGATGAACAAATCAGACAGATGATCTGTCCCACCTTCCCCATACCCAGCACAGACTCTGAAGACAGACATCAAAGAACCACTCTGGAAACTCCAGTTCAAAATGGAGGAAAACTGGAGGCACACATCTGTCCCCGACTCTTGGCAATTCTGAAATCCTGTGAAGCATGTGGTGCCAGTGTGGTGCCAATCCTACACCCTGGGAGCAGTTATCCCATGATTCTTGGCTCCATTCTCGGGGACCTTCATTAGGAGAAAGCCACATCCATGTTCGCTCCAAGCCTTGAGGCAAGCTCTTCCCTCACATGGGCTTCCTCAGGCAACCTGAGACCTAGAAGCCCTTCAAGACAACTGCAAGTCCTCAGATGACTGTCCATCTCTTCCAAAGAACCTAGGAGGTCAGCCTCAAGCTTTCTGCAGACTTTTCAAAATGTTTACAGTCACTTGTTTGGCTTCATCTTTACCCTCAGATATTTTTTCTGGCAGCACTCTCAATTTGACCTTTGCTCTAAGGCCCTTTCTTAATTTTAGACTATTCTCCTGGAAGAGACTGAGGATTTAAAAAATCATTTTATTTTTGAACTCAGAAACTCCTGGATCCTTTCCATTTCCTTTAAATTTTGCTAAAAATGGAAAGTTTCTTTTTAGCTCATCTCTCTATATACATGACTAAAATAAGACATTTGGACCTTTTAAAACTCTGCCTAGAATCTTAGATAAATCCACAAATTCATTAAGCATATTTTCGGATTTTCATGATACTGGAGGTTACAGTGTTGACAAAATTTCCTCCCTGCACCCCAGCCTTCCCTTTCAGTCCTCTACGGTACGCTCACTGCTGGCCCCACAACCAATGCTTCTGGGTTACGTTTCTGTAATAAGGACACCACGACCAGGTCCAGGTACCAAATGCTTCCCTAATAATTATTGTGTAACAAATCAGCTCACACCTCAAACTACAACAATCTCCTTGTGCTGATAGATTCTGCAGGTCAAGCATTCAAGAAAGGGCTCAGTTGGGAGGGATCGGAGGCTAGTGGACTAAAGTCTCATTCAGCTCAGGCCTGACACCTGGGTGGGGAGAGTCTGAGAGCCTGTGTGTGTCCCTCCTGGTGACCTGCTTCCCTCCCAGCATTGCAGCCCAGGGAGGCAGTTGGGCACTTTACCTAGTGGCTTAGGACCCCAAGGGCAAGCAAGATGGAGCAGCGGAAACTTTATGATCTAGTTTCAGACATCTCAGGGTGTAGCTGCAGTAATACTCCATTGGTAGGAGCAGTCACAAGCCCTCCAAAATTCAAAACGAGGTGACAAAAATGCTGCTTCTCAAGAAGAGTGTCAAATAATTGTGGAGCCATTTTTTAAAACATCCCCACTTAGGGACATGATTCTGCCTCACATTTTTTTTTCTTTAATTGAAATGAGAATACATGATAGCAGCAGATTTGTGGGAAGGATGGCCCAAGTCAAGTTTAGAAATTTTGGTTGTGTGCTCCCTGTAAGGTGTCTATTTGGTAATGATACACCAAGAGCTTTACTTATACTTGCAGCTCAGGATGGATACTGGACTGAAGTTAAATTAGAGAAAATGTGAGTTAGGTTTGAAGTCATGGGAGTGGAAGTATCCCTAGAGATTCCTAAATTGAGGAAAATTACAAATTAGTTCCTTAATTATGAATGAATGCCATAACCCTGAGAGCCCTGATGTGTATGGCAGGAGCCAGGAAGAAGCGCTCACTCAGCAGACACAAAAGTAGTGAATAGAGGCATGGCAGAAACGAAATAGGAGAAAGGGTGTCCAGAATCCACATGAAGAAAGCATTTCTAGGGGGAACTTACCAGTGCAAAGACTACAGGTAGGAGTGTATAATGGATACCAACCATATAGGGTTTGTTTGACTTAGCCACATAAAACGTTTCTTAGAACTAGGTAGTATACAATGAGTAATTGAAAATCCAGGGGAGTAGGTGCCCCTGAAAATGTATTTGTCTGTAAGTAGGCAGAAAATGATGATAACCAGAAGCCCAGTGGCCAGATTAGTCTTAGAAAATAGAGAAATCAGATAGGACAGGTCATTTTTAGAGGTCATTGCAATAAATGGAAGAGGTTAGAAACTTGATGGGATTTTAATTTTCTCTGTGACATAGGAGGTAAGGTTGGTTTCTGAGCATGTAATTAACCAGAACGCCCAGAGGTGAGCTAAGAGGATGCAGAAGAGTGGATGATGTTTGAATTAGCCTCCATAGAGAAGGAAAGAAACTGAGCTGAGCTGCTTGGAGAAACATGGAGAGGTTGCTGGGGCAGATTTTGGGCCTCAGCAATGCCAGCTGGGCTAACACAGAGAAGTACTGACATTTTTCCACCTCCCTGACCACTGCACCCCAGGAAATGCCCACTGGACCACACAGCCCTTGGCCTGGCTTGGGCTGCTGAAGAATGTTCCATCCTTCTCTTGACTCCAATGAAGAATGGCTGGACCTTGAGATGACCACACTGCCCTGTCGCCAGGATGGCAAATTCATATACCTCTCCCCAAGTGCAGTTTCCAATTTTCCCAGCTCATTTTCTCCCACCTTAAAGATTTCCTTTACTTCAAAAAGTGGATCTAGCTTGGCCACCCATTATCTGTGTCTTGGTGCAGACAAGTGTGAAAAAAATGTGTTACGAATACCCACACTCTCTTGCCTCTCTCCCCTTCCTTCACTCAACACTTACTTGATAAAATTTTATCCTTGGGCAAAAAGAGTTACCTTCCTTCACCATGATGGCTTATTTTTTAAATATTTATTTCTCATTGACCATCACTTTTACATACCTCGTCCTCTCTCTTCAAAACTCTTCTATCTCCACCTTAATCTTAGTGGAAGATCTTGTCTAACACATCATTATGAAAAAGAGAAGCCTAGCTGTATGATGATTCCATGTAAAGCATTTAGAGTCTGAGCTGTAATTGTTCAGTAACCATGAACCATTATTATTATTATTATTATTATTATTATTATTATTATTATTATTATTATTTTGTTGTTAGCTAAATGACTGAGGATTACAGAGCAGAGATGTTCCCACAGTGGAGAAAGACCAGTGGTCGCAGAGGATTATAGATTCCTGTTCCTGCTTCTGTGCTGTGCCCTGGAAGTGATGGATTTTGTTGCCCCTGGTGATAAGAGACCAGAAGAGCTGACTCTACAGTCCTCAGCAAAATAAAGTGAGATATCTATTTCAGTTTTCCAGGGCTTTTATGACAAATACCATAGAATGGGTGGCTTGAAAAACAGGATGTTATTGATTCACAGTTTGGGAGGAAGAAATCCAAAATCAAGGTGTTGACAATACCATGTTTTCTCCAAAGTCCATAACATTCTAGTGGTGAACTGCCAGCCATCCTCTGTCACATGGCAATCTGTCACCCCCATTCTCCTATGGCTTCTATTGACTGAATACTTCAAATTGCCTTTGCTTCAAAAAATTGAGTAATAGGGATTAAAGCCCACACTGATTTGATTTAGCTTCAACCAAGCAGGATCTTCAAAATTCTATTTACAAATGAGTCCACACCCATAGGACTGGGAATAGGATTTGGAAATCCCATTTCCTGGTGAGTCCATACTCACAGAATGGGTATAGGACTTGAAGAACCCATTTACAGATGCATACACACACACACATACACACACACACAAAATGGGAATAGGACTTGGAGATCCCATTTACAGATGAATCCGTTCCCACAGAACTAGGGCTAGAACCTGGAGATCCCACTTAGAGATGAGTCCACACTCACAGGATAGGACTTGGAGGGCCCATTTACAGATGAATTCATACCCACAGACTGGGAATTGCATGTGCAGATCCCATTTACAGAAGAATCCACACCCAGAGTACTGAAGACAGGAGATTGCATTTACAGAGGATTCCAAACCTACAGGCTAGGGATTGTATTTGGAGATCCCATTAACAGATGAGTTCATACCCACAGGACTGGGGATAGAATGGAGAGACACCATTTATAGATGAGACCACACCCATAAAACTGAGGATAGGACCTGGAGATCCTATTTAGAGATAAGTCCACACCCATAGGACTGGAGATAGGACCTGGAGACCCATTTTCAGTTGACTCCACCTACACAAATGCATAGGACTTGGAGACACCATTTACAGATGAGTCCACACCCACAGGACGGGGGATAAGACTTAGAGATTCCATTTAGAGATGAGCCCACACCCATAAGACTAGTGATGGGATCTGGTGATCCCATTTACACGCGTTCACACCCACACACAAGAATAAGGAATAGTAATCAGAGACACCATTTATAGCTGAGTCCACACCCACTGGACTGGGGATGGGACTTGGAGATCCCAATTACAGATGAGTTGATACCCACATGACCCAGGGATATGACTTGGAGATTCCATTTACAGGTAAATCCACACACATAGGACTTGGGGAGAGGACCTGGAGATCCCATTTACAGATGAATTCACAGCAAAATGATTGGGGAAGTACTTGGAGATCGCATTTACAGATGCATTCACACCCACAGGTCTGGGGATGGGAATTGGAGATCCCATTTACAGATGAGCCATACCCTCAGTACCCAGGAATAGAATTTGGAGATTACATTGCCAAGTGAATCCACACACACAGGACCTGAGGACCTGACCTGGAAATCTCATTCCCCCAAGAGAAGCCCACCCCACAGGACTCTGGGATGGTACTTTGAGATTCCATTTACAAGTGAATCCACACACACAGCACTGGGGTAGAAATTGGGGGTCCCATTTACAGAGGCGTACATACCACAAAATTGGGGATAGGATGTGGGGATTCCATTTACAGATGAGTTCATGCCAACAGGATGTAGCTATAGGTCTTGGGAATCCCATTTACAGAGGAATCCACACCCACAGTACTGGGGATAGAACATGGAGATTCCATTTACAACTGAATCCACACCAACAGAACTGGGAATAGGATCAGGAGATCTTATTTACAGATACATCCACACCCACTAACTCTGGATAGGACTTGGAGAGCCCATTTACAGATGAGTTCATGCCCACTGGAGCTGGTGATAAGACTTGGAGATCCCATTTACATCTTATCCCTCACACTGACAGGACTGGGGATAGGATTGGGAGATCCCGTTTACAGATAGGTCCACACCCACAGGACAGGGATAGGACTTGGAGGTCCCATTTCCATGTGAGTTCACACCCACAGGACAGGGGTCAAGACTTGAGCAAGGTTTGTCAGGGACATGGTTTATTTTGCCACACTGATTATAATATAATAATTGGCAGGGACCTCTTTTGATTGAATTATTAATCTCATTGTCCTTGGACTGTCAGGGAAGATCAGTTTCTGCAGGAAACTAGTTTTTATATGATTCAGGGACCTTATTGATATAAAAAAAATAGCCTTGATTTATGCATTTTCTCAAAGGAGAACCCATATATTTTAATTTCATGCTGGAAATGCTGGAAAATAGCTCATTTCTGAGTGCAACTCATTAATGTGATGATTTCTCTGAAAGCTTCTGTGTTCTTTTCCTTGACTCAGTTATCTTCCTGTGGTGGCTCTATTCTCTGTAGAATATAAAGAGACGAGGAATTTTATAGGCCTTTTGTTAGGAAGAGGCTGGCTCTCTTGAGTTGAAGATGGATTTCCATTAGTGGCCAAATAATGCAATTTGTGTATTAGAGGAAGGAAACAATATTTGAGATATTTTTAGTCAACGCCTGTGAAGCCAGATATATTGTTTAGTATAGATGAAGATAATAATATCTGCCTCAAAGTATAATAGTAGAGTAATTATTTAGCTTAGACCTAGTGCATATTATAATATCTGGCAAATAAGAGGCGATCAGTGAATGATAAATGTATTAGGACATTTTCAATTTCAAGTGGCAGAAACTCTCTACAAACTAATTTTAGCTTGAAAAGTATATTTATTTAATTAATTTGACTGAAAAATTCAGAGAACGATCCAAGGCCTCATCTATTGGATGAAAGCCTGGGCTTCTGTCTTCCATAGTTAGCTCTGCTAAGCAAGTGCTGGCTGCTCTCTCTGAGGCCTGGTGCCATCCCAGTGGCCCAGCAAGCCCTGTGTGAGTTTGTCTCCTCTCCTCGACAGTGCCTTAAGAAGCCCCGGGTAGGACTGATGATATGGAGGCTTCACATATTGCTCATCATAGTCTCGAACCAGACATAATTGTATGCTGCACCTGAAACCACCCAGAGTAGGTTCCACGAGTCATCTTAGGTCCACTCCAGCAGCTACGTTTGTTTTCATTTATGGGGAAAAGGTGACTAGAACATAAGAGGCTTGGAGTCCAGTATCTCATGAGAATCTCTGCCTTAGGAAGGAGCATAGCCCCTCTTTAGTCAAGGACATAAGAACTTAAAATGAACTATTTGCCCCTCATCCAGCCATAGTGTGAAGACAGAAGAGGGATACAATGGCTGCAGTGAGCACCCCCTGAGGAGGGGTGAAGAGCGGACAGGAGGCCCAGAGGAGTCACTCGTCCATGGCAAAGCTGAGTCCTGCTCTGGGTCCCCCAGGGAAGGGGCTGTTTTGGATTAGGCCACAAATCTGCTCGTAGGAGTAGCTTTTGGCTCCATTCTCTGGAATATCTTTATTCTCCATCCTCCTTGGCCATGTCTGCAAAGAGCATTTGAGATTAAATCTCTTCTGGTGGCTCAGCAGCACTCTCAGTCTTCCCTCTGCTTGAGGCGCCTGGAGACACTTCAGGCTTTGAACAGTCACAGGCTCTTTCGGTCCAGACTGGCAGTACTTTTGCCAATGCAGTTTGTTCACACACTTTATTTGTTTATGTGATTGATTCTGATTAACTCCATGTGCCAAAAACCACACACACAATTCTTTTTGCAATATGAGTTGCCTCCCCTGTACTCTCGCCATTATTCCTTCTGCATGTGTGAGCTGTCATTCTTTCTTTCTTCCTCTTTCTCACTCATCTCTTCTATGGACACATGGATTCTTTCAACTCAATGTGTTAGAATCCATTTCCAAAATTATTCTTTTCAGTTTCAAATTGTCACAAATTTGGCCAATAAGGGCCTCTGAAAACTGGTTCCAGTATTCCCTTCCAGTTTCCAATGTTGTTTCAATTTCAATTTTGCTTGAACACAGGAATGTCCCTGTCGACCTCCTAGTGGCAGGGCGTCCTCATCAATTCCTTCACCTCCCCAGACCTGCCCAAGAAGACTCACGCTGACCAGTCAGTGCCCGACACTGGTTCTCAACACGCAGGGCTGGCCATACTGGAAATGAGGCTTTCAGGAGTTGTTTTTCCTCCATATCTATTACCAAAAATTTCAAATATATTAAAAAATTTTAAGGAGCACCCAAATGAACACCTGTGTGCCCTCCACCCACATGTCTCCTTTGTGGACGCGTTTCCCCATTTGCTTTATTGCATCCCCTTTATGGACACATTACCCCACTAGCTTTACTGTGTCACCTCACTCCCCTCCACATAGAGAGGTGCACATATTTTGCTAAACCATTTGAAGTAAATGATAGACATTATTTACTTCAACCCTAAATATTTTAAGATCCATCTCCTATTTATTAAGGACTATCCTCTTCATAGCTGTGACACTATTAGCAGCCCTGAACAAATTAACAATAATTTAAAGATACTATCTAGCATCCCATGCATATTAAAATTTTACCATTCACCTCCCAAAATATCTTTCATGGGCGGCTGCCGTGGCTCAGCGGGCAGAGCTCTGACCTGCCGTGCTGGAGGTCTGGAGTTTGATCCCTGGTGCCTCCTGCCCATATGCAAATTAAAAAAAAAAATCTTTCATAAAACCTTTTAGTTTTTGAAGCAGAATCTAATCAGATTATAACATTTCATTGGCTATTTGTGCCATTTGGGGTCTTTTGGACTAGGACACACTTTCCACTGAACCCAATGTGGCTACTTAAATTAAAATTGAATTCCTTAAACTTACACGAAGTGAAAGATTTAGGTCCTGAGTGGCGTGGGTCACTTTCGCCAGCCGGGCAAGGCTAGTAGCTACCATATTGAGCAGCTCAGGTACAGAACTTTTTCATAATCCCAGGATGCTCTTTTAGGTAGCCCTGAGAACAATTCATTCATATTTTCTTTGCTTGACTCTGACCTTTGCAAGA